>CAEGAE010088313.1:0-14563 GCA_903067095.1 Girardinus metallicus | reverse complement strand
AGCTCATCCAGGATGCACAGGCTTCTCTTACGTCAGGTAGACATTTGCACCTTGAGAGACAAATTGCGAACAAAAACAGAAAAATATAGACACTGTTTTATAACAAACTGGTATTCTTACTTTATTATTAAGATCTAGCTGTAGATGTTCCCTAAAGAACAGTACGGGACAAATGACCAATACAACTGCAGAAGGGGTCACATCTGATTGGCCCGCACAATTCTGTGAGCTGGACGACAGTATGACTGACTTTTAACAGTATTATGACTTTTAACTGATTGACCACAAAACATTGGCGTACTCTGAAGATGCATATTGGACATGCCTGATTGTACATTTCTTCTTGTTGCTTGGTGTAAACAGGTTGGATTAAGGAGGTTTACTTTTGGAATAGAATTTGGGGAATCCCGGGATCATTCAGAGATCGGTCACTTGACTGTGGGCTATGCTGGAGGTTGCTGGAAAAGCTGCACTGAAGATTCCAACTGCCAATTCTTCAGCTACAACACTGGAACACACCCACACACACACGCACACACGCACACCAGCACACACACACACACACACAAAGGTATTTTCTTTCCAACCGGGAAGAGATGCCCTGAGATTATTCTCTCGTTTTTTTCTATTTATATGAATGCTGGGTAATTTTCCATAATTCCCAGAAGACATAAAACCTTGTTACTATGCCGACCCAGGTCAGCCAGCGGAAACACCTCGCTCACTGTTGGCGACTTTCTGCTGCGAAGTCACCGATCTGGTAAACACGAGGTCATGTTACGCAAGAGTTCAAGTAAATCAACAAAGGAAAACCATAAAAATATAGTCTGAGCTCAAATAAGGAGTTTGTATTTTAAATCCACTTTTGGCTCAGAGTCATCAAGAGCTTAGGTTAAAAAAACCCATCTCATTTAAAAGTTTTTCAATATTACTGCCTTTTTATTTTACTAAATTATGATGGATTTAATTGACCTACTAACCTATTAACATTAAACAAAGTATCCCCCCACCATCAAATGAAAAGATATATATATAATTAGCTACAATTTTCACAATTAATGTCTCTAATTTTTCACATTCAGTCTTGAGATATCTGTCATAAATCTAAGTACTATGTAAATATTCAGCGTCATTTTAATCAGGATTCTCTAAGAATAATGTTGCCACCACCGAGCTTGATTATAGGAATAACATTTTTAAAACCGTGAGAAATGACATAGCTTTTCCCCAAACATAATAATTTCCTTAAATGCCATAAAAAGTCAACTTTAGTTAGATCTGAGCATTTTTCTTTGTCCCTCTTTTTTTTTTTTGGCTAAATATTTGCAGACGTCCAGTGTTAAAGACCATTCTGTTGTGTGTGTGTGTGTGTATATACCAAGATTAGACAATGAAATTTGAGGATAGTTGGCAGGACAGTATCTTAATTTAGCTTAGCATATGTGTTTGATGAAAATTCAAACATAATCTTAAACATAACTAGGATTTATCTGGCCAAATGTCAGTGTATTTGTTTAGGGCGAATTTGCGACAACGAAGAAAAAAAAATAAATTAACTTTTGTCGAAAAATAATTTATTTTTTGTTTTCAAATAACTACAGCGCAAAAACACATTTACAGCGATGCAAACAAAGATATGGTTTAACATCTAAACTCGACGACTTGAGCCGTCTCAGGTGCTTCTTTGGTTCCCAACAACTTAAATTCCAGCCAGATTTTTACGGACTAATTTTTTTTTTCTCTGACAGATTTGAAAATATTGTGAACATTTGAGCACATTTATCAAGATGGGTTTTATTGTGTGTATAATCCTCCATTCATGAAATATCACAATGTTTTGTTTTGACATTGTGGTAAAGGGCTACTTCACTGTTTATTTGTAGTTTTTTTTGGGTTTTTTTGTATCTGAATTGACTTATAATACTTTCAAACCTGAACTGGGTTATATTTTGCTAAATAGAGTTTCTTTAAAGCACAGAATGTTTAAACCAAAACATAAGAGAGTTTAAAAAGCTTTTAAATGAACTTTCTGTGTTTGTGAATTAGCCTTCATCTGTCAAACTCAACTCAATCGATCAATGAGTTGGCAAAAAACAGAAGATTGAGGTCATGATTCATGTAAAGAAAAGTCTTCTTTTTTTTTTTCTTTTTTTTAAAATCAGATTTTTACCTACTTAATAATAAAATAAATGTCTCTTTCTTCATGGTTATCCAGACTTGGAAGACAGCGATTAATCGAAGTAGTCCTCGATGTCGATGTCAGGGTTGAGCAGCTCCTCTCCGTACGCCGTCAGGTCCATCTGGTTGAGGATCAGGTTTTCGAACGTCTCCTCTAAATCGGTTTCTCCGATCAGCACGGCGCCCACCATCCTGCCCCCGCTGAGGACCACCTGCACGTGGAAAGTGGCGGCACTCTGTTACAAACGCACTCTGTTACAAACAAACTCTGCGCTTCTCTGTATTCCGATTTTAAGTTTCTAACAACAACGCGTCACTCTGCTTACAGAGACGGGAGAACGGAGCGTTCTAGATTACATCTGTTTTAAAAATGAAACGTTTTTTCCCTCCCCAGTTCCCGGTAAGTAAAATTTCATTCACACGACAAGCGATCTCTATTCTCTCTCTCAATTTTTAGATTGCGTGTTGTGTGACGCACACGTATTCACAGGCCTTCAACTTACAGCGACATTTTGTCATGTTGCAACCAGAAACATGAAAACTTTCTTTTTGTTTTTTTTTAGAAAACCGATTAAGAATTATAACAAAAGCCACAAAAAAAAAAATTCAAAAATAAAATAAAAACCATGACAAAATCATCTTCCATGTGAAAATGTGAAAATTTGGTTTCTTTCAACAAAATGACATAAAACTCATTAAAAATTTTTGCTACTGCAAGCAAAATATATATAAAAAAACCAAACGTATCAAAAAAATTAGAATTTGAGGTAGTTTGTCTGCACAATAAATGCACATTTGTTATGATACAGGAGCTTGTTTAAAGTCAATAATTATTTAATATTGATGAAAAAGTACTAGTTATTCGTTGATATTAAGGAATTGTTGATTTAAAATAAGCTCCCGTTTCTTGCTGAAAAGTTATCTGTACTTTAGCTTTGTCTTATTTTAAGTGTAATAAGATATTTGAGCTAGAAACCACAGCAAAAACACTTGGTAAGATTTTGTGTTTCTGCAGTGCTGTGCCTCATGTAACCGCTAGAGACATTAACAGAAGTACTGCAGAAATCTCCCCAACACCAGCGCCGACCTTGACGTACTCCCGGCCTTTGGTGCAGCGAACCAGCAGCTCATGGTCGGACCCCAGACCCTGGGCATTAAACTTCCCCAGCAGGACCACCTGAGGAAGGAGCAGAAACGATGAAAAGACGGCTTGCTCAATTAATCGCTGGTTGTCGCCTACGCAGCTCGGCTAGCTGGAGGACAAAACGTCGCTTACCTTGTAGTTAAAGAATTTGGTGACGTGCGAGAAGAGTTCGAAGCAAAAGTCAAGGTCAATCGGCTCGGCGAGGACGTCGGCCGCCATGCAGCGGCCCGCGTACCAGCCCATCTGACGGGCCTGCGTCCAGAGCCGCATCTACACACACACACCATTTTTTTTTTTTTTTTTTGCACTGTATTGCTTTTCAAACTAATACATTTTGTAGTGCTTCTACCTGCTGCCAAAGTGGGCTGTGCTCCCAGCATGCACTGCACACGTCTCCTGCGGCGTACACATCCGGCTCTGATGTCATCATGTGATCGTCTACTTGAAGGCCGCCGTCGTCTGCCGATGAAAACTAGACGGGGGAAGAGGGGGGGACAAAGATCCTGGTCGTCAATAACAACTGATTGTTTTTAATTATTATTTGATTATCAGGGAGAAAAACGTCAGAACTAAGCAAATGGAACATTTGGCTGGTCTTTCTGTTTATGGAACAAATCTGTCTCAAGAAACCAAAGAAAGACGATCCATTTTTACAAAATATAACAAAATATAAAACTCTATCAAGGCATAATGAAGTAGATTGACTCAGTAGAGCTCTGTTTCATAACAAAAACATGATTTTTTTTGTCTTTGTTACTATTAGCAAATAAATTAGATATCATTTTTTTTCTTGATGGTAAATTGTCCCAGAAGTTATTGCGATAAAAGATGATATTGTTGTTTTGAGACCATTTTCAAGTAACGTAATGGCAATGGCAAAATAATGCAACTGTGTCAAAACGTTAATATTATCGTTTATTGTGATAATTGCTGGGCAAAATGTGTTACAACCCTTTCTGTTTTTACGTCTTATTAAAATGTTTTCAGTGATTTTAGCTACGAGAAAACTCACAATAAATTCCAACTTGTGCACTGAGATCTATTTTATTTCCACCCCTGGAAATGCTACAGGGTGGAAATATTTATCAAATTAACAGTCCCAATTCAATATAAGGGTTTAAAAAAAAAAAAAATTCTTTAGGCCATTTTGTTCAGCTTTGAGGCAGCTTTTAGGTATTCGACCAAAGTTTTTTCTCACGTTGTTGCCGTGGAGAAATGGCTCCGTGTTCGGGACGACCCCGGTGGCGCTGACCACGAAGTCGCAGCCAAACGTCTCGCCATTGGTCAGCTGGACGTAAACCGGCCAGGATCCTGCTGGGAGAGAAGAAAAGCGAGGGGGTGAGTGGAGAGGGAGAGAAGAAAAGAGGAAAGCGGGGCTGCACAGGAAGAGTTAGAAACATCTTAGAGAAGCAAGAGGAGTTCCCACCAGTGTCAGGTTTTGGAGTTTGCTTTGAGGAGACGAGGAACTCCTCTGAGGTGAAGATGTGTTCCACTTCACACTGGTACGCCACTGAAACTCTGCGGGACGCCTGAACAGAGACAAAAAAATAAGTGAAGAGATATGTGGGAAACAAACGAGTGTTTAACACATGGCGGGTTGCAGGGCAAACACACACACGTCGTCCCACCTGCTCCGCTCCGCGCAGCTCGATTCCTCGATGCCAGTCCGGGCCGAGAGCACTGCCGGACTCGACGGGACCGGGGTTCTGCCCGCGGGAATATTCATCTGGGAATAAAAAAAAAAAAAAAGGTATACAGTCACAAAAAAATATATATAAATGCCATTTGCTGAAAGAGCAACACAGTCACAGCAGTAATATGGATACTTTGGACAGGGCTGGGTAAAGTAACTTAACAATAAAATCTCAGATTTTTTTTAACTAAATGAGATTTATGATTTCCTTAAAAAAAATGACAGAAAGTATCTTTAAAAACTTTCAATTTTCAATGGCAAGTTTCAACTTTTCAGATCAATTTTGTGAACTGATTTGAAAAAAAAAAAAACCTTGTCATGCAAAATGGTAGTTCTTGGCTAAAATCGCTATGGAAACCCAAGTGGTGAAAAACGAAGAAGAAAATCACAATTTTCCAGAAATGTAATATTCAAAAACAGAAAATTTGATTAATGGATGGAATCAATTAATTTTTTGTGATCAGGCACACACGAATGTTGGGTTTCTATTTAAAATCCTTGAATAAACTCCTATGCAACCAGGCGGTTAGAGAACAAATATGATCAAGGAGACCAAGGAACACGTGATAAACCGTGAGAGACGTAGAAACGTCCAAAGTACCGGCTGTGAAGGTGTGGGCGGCATCCGGCGCCGGTTCCTCCGTGGTGAAGCGCTGCCTTTTGCACGGAGCCGCCGCCTGCTCTTTGTCGCCCTCCAGTGACGGGATGAGGAACTGCGCCGCTCCCGCGTCAAAGAAGGTGTTTCCGATGGCTTTGTCCTTCACGGCCCAGATCACCTCACAGCGCCTCACCTCATACCTGGAAAAGCAAACTGCTCATCAAGACATAAAACAGTCAATAGTAGCAGCTTGAAATGGGAGAAACGACTTTGCACTGTTGACTTACACCAACTCCAATGCGATCCCTCCGTTTCCGACGACGACGATTCTCTTAGCTTTGGATAACCGCTTTTGAAACTCCTGCAACCCAAACAGAACAGAATGCAGCATGCTGTGTAACCTCAAAGCAAAATGTCACTGTTTCAAATTTTACTGCTTGGATCTTCAGCTTCATCATTTTCAGGAAATTCTACTCATTTATACTCATGTCTTCAATAATAGTCAGCTAAAGATGCAATCTAATGCAACCAAAAAAGTATTACTGCTGATTATGAGACACAGACTTTCAATATTTTTTTTAGACAGGACAATTTATTTCATAGTGGATTTAGTCAAATTAACAACAGTCATCATTTCGGTCACACGTGTGACCACCTTTTGTATCAGGAAAACTGTAATTAATTTAATTTGACCTACTTTTAGATATGGTCTCAGTGATCAGGGACATTCTGAAAACTTACCGTCAGCCTGATTAAACTATTCTTAAAGTCATTTTCAAGTGTGTTGGAGTTCTCTTTGGTGTCCATAGCAAATAAACTAGAATTTCTGTCAAAATATGTAGTCAAATGTGCAGCCAGTACTACAACAAAAGCTTAAAATGTGTGGTTTGGAATCAGGCCCGGCCCAAGCCTCCATGGGGCCTACGCAAAATTTGGTTTTGGTTTTGGGGCCCTCTATCTCTGCTGACGATGTGGACTGATGTGGATTAGATCATTCACACACCTGCTATAAACTTATTACATCTCTGGCAGTGCTGTTTACATTATGTACATGTATAATAGGATACATTTATTGACCAACTGATTTATTGACCAGTTGATTTCTGGGCGCCGATTTCCTTAATTTTGGGTGATTGTGATTGGCGGATACTTACAAATGAATCTCATCTTATCCCCTAATCTTATCTTTGTCAGCAAAGGTTTAAAAATCAGCCTCTGTCCTTTTCTGCTCTGCAGTGAGAGGTGTGACAGGTCAGGCCTGCACGTTTGAAGTTAACATTATTCACCCCACTGTTGTCAACTCAGTGACTTTCTTGGTAAATCTAGAAACATTTCAAAAATCAAAATCAGCAGGTCAGGCTTTTTAAAGATCGGTAAACAGGGATTGGCCAGAAACCTGCAATCGGTGCAGCCCTACACACATATTCATGACGTTCTTTGATTAAATACATTTCTCTTAAGCGTAACTCAAATAGCTCTAAATTTTATTTAGACTGATTCTGAGCCTTCAAATGATTTTAACAGAAGTTCCACTTAACTTAGAACCTGATGTAAAAATAATGTTTGTTTAGCCACAAAATGATTACGCTCAGCAGCAAACAACATATCCCCAACTACAGCTTACAGTAGCTCATCCATGTAGCAGCTATGTAAAACATTTTGCTAGACAGTGTCAAACATTGAGAAGTTTTAATTATTATCAAACGTTATCAAACAACAGAGCCAACCATGAGATTCAACTCGTTTAAAGTTTAAACTCAGTTTCACACAAACACAAAGACCCTAGCATAAATGTTTGGCTGTTGAACTGGACCGTTCAAGCTAAATTTCTATTAGCAGCTTTACAAATCTTTTACATTTTACATGACAAATTTAGAATAAATTCAAACTTGTTGACTAAAACGTTCCACCTGAATACGAAAATATTCAATTCACTACTTAAAATACCAAAATTAAAATAAAATGTATTGTAATGGTGACAAATGTAAACATCGAACTCAAAAATATGGTTATTATTACGTAATACCTGCGCGCTGTCTGTGTCCCGGATCCCGAGCACGTGCGGGTTCTCCTGGGTCAGGAGTTTCGGACGGGCACCGCTACATATACAAAGCTTCTCGTAACCAAACACTCGACCGTCTGCGGTTTCCACACACTGAGTGACAGAAAAAGTGAATCCGATGAAGGGGGAATTAATTAGTTCTGGAAGAAGATTCAACCATTTCACTGTACCGTTAAGCTATGTGCTGTAACCTTGTGGCCACAAGGGGGCGCCAATAGGATTTACTCCTTACATGTGTATGTGTGCGGAGGGATTTTACAGCAGAATGAATGATGGTCAGGTTGGGATACTTCTCCTCTAAAACGCTGGAGGGTTTTTCCTCCACATCGAACTCCTCCAGTCTTCTGGATACCTAATGAACGTGACAAGGATCAGGATGTGCATGAACATGAATATGAATCTCCTCTTACTTGTGAGTGTAAAAAAAAACAACTAACTCCAGAGATCAACTACTTACCTGTTTATAGTTGGTCACCGCTTTTATGTGGGGACCTGCTGTAATGAGAGCCACGTCCTCTGATGGAAACTGAGATGACAGCTGCCAATGGAGATGATTTTTAAGTTTAGAAGTTGGAATATGTAGACATTTTTGTTTAAAAGTTTTGTGTAAATACCATGAATACGTTGTTGTTGGTTTTTTTTTTTCAGATTCTTAAAAACTGTTTACTGAGATGGGATCTTTTTAAAAATGTTTAAGGGTGTTCTTTATTGGCAATCGTGCATTTCTCTTTTTAATACGAAAAAGACTAGTCGTGTGGACTAATCCAGGTCAGATGATTACTTTAGGGTTGTTGTGTTAGAGCTGTATTATATGTATGGTGGCCCCACAAGTATACACTTTCACAAATAAATTATTTCACAGCTTTACAGATGACAAACTTGGTGTTAAAGAATCTACAAGGAATTCAGTCCACATTTTACAATCTAAATATTCAATACATTCAACGTGAATTAAGCAAATGTACTGAAGACTCCCTAAAACATGGAGATAGGCCTTTACGTTAGCAACACTCTGATGCTAACATAGATTTTAGAGCTTTTAGTTACACCCGTAAGTTTTGTTTTTACCTGCTCCACGCATGTTACACCCGCAATGCCACCTCCGACCACAACAAACTTAAACGTTTTCTCCTTTTTACTCTCCATAACTCAAAAAGCTAACATGCTAACAGTACTAACGATTTAGGAGTCGTCCCTTTCAAACCGCAAAATGAGTTTGGATTGTCTAAGGTTTGTTCCCCCACTTAATCCGAAAACAAATAAACTATAAGAAAACGCTCACATCAAACATAACTCTTAAAAATGTAAAATATTTCAAGGTAATTCTATCAAGCCTGTTTTAGCACTCTGTTATAGAACAGTGGCTTTACGTCACTTCCGTATTTACATTTATCTACGGCAAGCAGCAGGGCATGTTTTTTTTTTAAACGAACAACATGTCAGGTTCACTAAGAACAATTAACCACAAGTAAATGTAAAGTTAAACGTTTATAACACTTTGATATGATGTGTTTGAAGTAATATTTTAATGTCGAGAGTGTACACGTGAAAAAAGGTTGCCATTGAAGATTGCAGTTTGCATCTGCTCTCCAGTAGATGGCGCTAAAATCATTTGCGTTTTCACAGCGTCATTTAGTCCATTTGAATTAGTGATTTAAAGTATTATTTTTGATTTTCTTTTTCTATTTATTTATTTGTGTACGCATCGTTTGTGAAATAATTTTGTTCACTTCTTTTTTGGAAGGTGTGTAACACATGTCAATGTTTTTATTTCCGATCTCTTCAGAGGTTATTTTTAAATCGTTTGCAGAATTTAAAAATGTCTACGTGATTTTTCAGTTTGCTAAAAAAAAAAAAAAAAAGAAAAAGAAAAGATGATAAACATAGAAAGAAAAATATTGTACTGTGTATAATCACATTTGCCACATCCAGATGCAGAAACTAACAGAAGTAATTGAAGTTGTTTCAGCTGCTTGGATAAATTAATAGTAAATCCTAAAAAAGGTCCTCACAGAACTTCACATCAGCATGGCTTCATTCTGTCGAGGTTTGTGAATATTTTCACATGCATTGTCCAGTTAATGTCCCGTTTCACAACTATATCTACCCAAATATATTTGGGGCTGGATTCTCTTGTTTTTTTTCAGTCATTGTGTTGTAGATTTGTTGTTAGACCTGGCCAAGCACATAAGTACCATTACTATCAGTTATTTTTTAAATTTTACTTACTGTTTTTAATAATCAAAATTTCCTGCTTCAGGTAAATGGATTAAATTTAAGCTCTCCACATATTATCTTGACGCAACAACAAACCTCCATGTATTTTATTGGGTTGTTGTATGCCAAACCAACACAAAGTTGTACATAATTGTGAAATTGAGGTGAAAAGTCCTTCATTCTGAGCAGAAATGTTACAGTTGTGGTGTGTTTGCATTCAGGCTCTCTGAGTCTTTATTTTTAAGAGCCATCTTTTGTTGCAGTTACAGGTGAAAATATCTTGGGGTTGTCTTTACCAGCTTTTCACATAAAGAGAGATTTTTAAATTTTTTTTTTTTACTTGTTCTTCCTTGCAAATCAGCTCAACCTACATTAGACTTAATCTTAGAACACATTTTCAACTGGATTTAGGTCTGGACCTTTACTGAGACATACTAACACACAAACACTGATCATAACCCTTTTGCTGTAGCCTTGGCCTGATATTTTGGGTTCTTCTCTCCTTTTTGCAGCAAGGCCAGGTAGATTATATCTTATGGGGAAAGTTAGAGTTCGTCATTTTAAATATATACGCTGAAATTCCATCAAAGCGTTCACCAACCATAATCACTATCACGATAAACAACCTGTCAACAGAGCCCATTTGCAGGCTTTACACGAAGTAATCGACAGATCTTGACACGGTCCCCGTTCTCTGTCGGGGAGTGTTTGTCAGATAATGGCTGCGTTGTTTTTTTGGACTCATCTGCAAAAGCCGCCACTTGTTCTATTTTTGAAAAGCCTTTTACACAGGTGTTAGCCACGCGCGGGGGTATTGATGTCAGCGTCTGAGATGATCAGGTCGCTGCTAATCAAACAGGGGTTGATGCCGTGCGTCACTGTTTCGCTCTTGATTTTCATTACCCTGAGTGAGCACCGTCGGAGGACGACACATGACAATATGGGAGGCAATATTGTGATTGCAGCTGTGCCATTAAAGGTAATGTGGGTAAACAATGACTAATAAGCACTAGATGCAATCACTGCATACCACATGACTTTGGAGACAAACTGAGGAAAAGTAGCCATAAATGATTTACAGGACTCTTGGTCGTGTAATTGAAAGCCTTGTGTTTTTCCTAATTTAAATTCATTTTCATGTTAATTGTTGAAAATAAAATGTTACATTCTATAGATGTAGCCATGTTCAAATTTATAGCATAACTGTGGAAACACTAGATGTTTTCCAGATGACGATTTACTGGCACCAAAAGTAAAATTAAATAAATTAGAATATAGAATAGGTGATCCATACAAAACAGTGGTCTGTAGATCACTTACTAACATAACAGAAAGAAAGAAAGGACAGAGCAGACAGAAAAGTGCAACGGCACAAAGCGATGGCTCATTGATGCCATCTTCCAACAAAAAGACTGAGCTTGAAGTACATTCTATGGTTAAAGAGAGACAAAGATACTATATACCTAAGTTTATGCACTTAGGTATAATGTTCTTTCCATTAAAGTTATGTACTGCTTTGTGTGTGTCTATTGCAGAAAATCTAGATAAAATGCACTGAGGTTCATGGTTGTAAAGTGAAAATATGTGAAAACGTTGAAAAGGTGGATGGTTTGCAAAGACCAGATAAAGTGTTACCATCATGGGAATGGTGTTGGGTGATGTGCAGTGCTGATTTTCCACAAAAGTCCCAATTTGGGTCTCATCTGACCAGAGCACCATCTTTCATATTTGTCTTCATTCACACTGGAACGTTTCTAACTATTTGTGCCCAAACTTTTGAGAAGGTAGGGCAGAAGTTCCAAAGGGAAAATGTTATAGTTACATACTCACATGTACAGCAAAATGCCTCTGTTGTGAAAACACTGACATATTAGCGAAACCGCTAACCTATACCTATAACTCCAACTGTGTATGTTGTGCTAATTTCTAAACTAAAACTAATTTCTTGTGAAGACTATCTCTTGTGGAGACTTTATGTGCATGTCCATGTATAGCACCACCTGCAGGTCTGGGGTTATAAAAACAGTGTTTTGTCCAGTTTTCAGTGTATCCATGTGGCTCAAAAACATTTCTAGAAACATTGTCAACTGGAGATGTGGGTATTTTTAACATCATTATGTGGATGGGATCTAAAATGGCTCCTGGCAAACTGCAGAGAAGGTTTCTTCTGGCTCTTTCTACAGTGACTTTCTTCAAATCAGTCCTCCATAAAGGCCACATTTGTGGAGTTCCGACCAATTAATCGTTCTGTTGACATCGTCTGTCATTTTCTGGCTCTCCGAGACTGGATTTGGGCACTCATGGATGTTGTGTAAATTGAAGAGAGCAAACCTGAAGGTATATGACTACTGTAGCCTGTGTCTTTAAAGCTTGTGTGTTCTCAGGCTAAGTTTAATGCTTACATACTCTAGGTGAGCAATAGGGTGTCACAGCAAACAAAGCATTTCTTTAGGGTTACCTATGGCAACATTTAACAAACGCTATTAAACAGCTCATTCATTACCTGTGACTTACAGACACATTCAAAAGCAGTCTTAAATAACGAGCAAGTGAAACGAAATGTTCACTATGTTTTTCCTCCCAACCTGTGGAGGAAGAAATACTTTTATTGGTTTAATGGGCATCTTGCACTCAAACAGAAATCTCCTGCAAGAATCAGACATAAATTTCAACTTTTTTATTATCAAAACATCTCAGATGATTCATATTAAAGGGCTTTACATTTCTTCTGTCCAACAGAATATTTTATAGTTATTTTATTTTTTGTTGAATTTTTTTTTTTTTCCATTTCATTAGTGCTGTGATTTACGACATTCACGTAACTGGAAGAAAACATACATGGATTCAGATGGCTTAAAGCAAAGGCACTTGATGCTTATTAAATGATTTTTTTTTTTTAAAAAAAGCATCTTATGGAGTCGTCATTCTCACATTCATTGTAACACATGACCATTATGTAACTGGGGTATTCTCCCAGTTTGCACTAGAAAGGCAGGTAGTCGGTAGGCTGATGTATGTCCCTCTTGCCGTAGGTGCTCGAGCCCACGTTTGTCGGGACGTACACCGTTCCGATGGTGTTACTGGACCGGACCAGGAAGTCTGCTAACCTCTGGGTCACACAGGTAGCTGTGTTGCACTTTCTTTTCTGTAAGTGATGACTGAAACGTATATATATATATATAAAAAAAACATTAGCAGTTGCTTTTATCGTGTTTTAACACGATAAAGATTAATGTTCACGAGCGCGAACCTGTTCGTGGCTGTGAGCCCCCTCTGCGGCCGCGCGCCCATGAGCCCGAGGAAAGGGCCGGAGATTAGCTCAGGCAGTGACCTGCTCTCCTTGTCTGGAAGAGCGTCGTCGGAGGAGCCGGGATTGAAGTACCTGTTTTACAGATGGAAAAGGGTCAAAGCATTTCACGCGAATGATACCCTCTTTAAACTAGCTGCTAGTCCCGAGAGACCGACAGGGGAGAAAGTGGCCAATTAGCCAGCCATCCTAGGGCTGCACAATGGAGTGCTTTCTCATAGAGGCGTCATGACTTTGCTTCCAGTCTCACAGTTACACGCACGAGCTGAGGTGTCTTCCTGTCAGCACATTACAGAGTCTCGACAATAACCGAGGGAGTTCTGTGTAGCTATCTAGGTTCGTGTTTGAATGGATTTGATCAGAATTTAGACTAAGTTCCGGAACCGCTGTCCACTTCGTAGATTCTCCAGGTCATGGCTTTGCTGCTGCTCACCTGTGGCTTGGAGCGGCTGCGATGCAGCGGAGCAACACAAGCGCCGCCAGGAGAAACACAGGCACTCTCAGGTGATACATAGCGTTTCTGATGCTGATGACGTCCTGGAGAAACACAAAGGTTTTCATCAGCGTTAGACTTTGTTTTCTCCAGTTTTCCACAGTTAGGGTTAGGGCTACCACTTACTAAAAAGCTGCATAAAAAGTTAAATCTGGTACTTTAACACTGCATCATCTACCTGTATTGTTTTATTTTATGGTATTTGAAATGTTCTAAAATGTATAATTACTTTTTCATCAGCTCACAACATGCATCTTTATAGACATTTTTTGTTTCAGTATTACGTGCAAAATGCTTAATAAAAACATTTATTTAAAAAAAGGTCAAACACAATAAAAAAACACATTTCAGAAGATGGAAAAATCACAGAAGCTGAGATTAGTCATTTCTCATAGGCGTTTAATTATTGATATACTGAATCAATAAATACCCAAATGATTTGATGAGTGAATTCTTTTTTAATCTCAAAATATCAGTGGGAGGATTCAAATGTATGTTTGTCAAGATTTATATAAATTTATTACAGCTCTACATGAAACTGATTTATATTTTTGATAGAATAATACAGCTTTTTGCTAATGATTTAAAATTTGCATCCATTCTTGCTTGGTAAAAATCACTTGCCTTTGAAAATCTTGAAAAAGAAAAACAGATTTAGCAGAAATCTTGCATCAAAAACCAAAACGAAACATCTGTAAATGTCCATACTTAAAGCAAGAATTTAGTGTCAGTAGAAAAAGAAAAAAAAGTAGAAAAAAAGAAAGACATGTAGGAACTGGCAGGTACTCACTGGGTGTAACGTTTCGTCCCCGTCTGTCTGTGGAGCAGTCCGATGGTTTGTCAGGCTGTCACAGTTTATAAGCTCTCTGCT
>CAEGAE010088302.1:0-42343 GCA_903067095.1 Girardinus metallicus | reverse complement strand
AAATAAATAAATAAATAAATAAATAAATAAATAAATAAATAAATAAATAAATAAATAAATAAATAAATAAATAAAATTATTTGAAAAATGTCCGGCAAAAGTTATACAACAAAGTACACATACATTTTTTTTTTTATATTTGATTTTTTATTTCTTTTGCGTTGTAATTTCTACAGACGTAGTGGTCAGTTTGCAGGTATCTAAGAAATTTAGAATATTCTCCAGATTATGAGGACGCTGCAGACAATGGGACAGAAAATCAGTAAGTCCCTTGTTTCATCTCGAAGGTTCCCGTAGTTACCGAGGTGCTTCAGCTCGGCTTTTCAGACATTTAAAAATGTAGTCAGCGGGTCAAATCTAGGGCCAGAAACCGCTTGCAGGAACCCACTTCCGCTCAAAGCGGGTCGCACGCGTGCGACACGTCCTCAGCTGAAACATCGTAGGAATAAAAAGAGGCATCACTCTGAAGGGATTTACTGATGACGCAATCTCCCGAAGAGCTAGCGAACCGGAGTGAGTGGTCTTTCTTTTAATAAACGATCTTTGGCCTGAACAAGGCTCATTCCGCTTCCTACGTGTTGCTACGGCAACTCAAAACAACAATACAGCTAAACCCAGCTGCGTTCAAAAACGCTGCTTGAAAACCTGGATTAGAATTAGTTTTTTCTTTCGTTGGCTCCAGCGGCTACACATTTTAGGAAATAGTCTTTAAAATAAGGTAGTTTTCTTTATTCTTTTTGGCATAATGAGTCATCGACTGATTATTCAAGGTGAGTTCCGTGCGTGGTTTTTACTTCACATTGACGCAAGTTTAGATTGAAGGCGATCAGACTGACTCCTTGTTTATTTTGTGCCCTGCAGTTTTTGAGCAGTACCAGAAGTCCAGGTTGCAGTTTGTGCAAACCGTTGCTGATTTGGCGACCAGACCACAAAACTCCGAAATCCTCCATAATGCAGGTGGGAAACAGAATTACAGCAATATTACCATCTGTCACGGACTCCATTGTTAATTTGCAGCCATAAAATATATTGTTATAATTTAACCAATAAAATGGATGCACATAAAAAAAAGAAAGAAAGAAAAAATACCATGCCATGTATAGCAAAAGATTCAAAGTAATATTTCTATGTATCCAAGTTTAGCTGCTTACATAAAATTAGGTAAATTAAATTCATAATTTTTTTAAGACTCTAGTTTATTCAAATTCAAAACTACTTTATTGATACCAAAGGGAAATTAAATAAAATCAACCAAATTTTTAAGACCCCAACTCACTGCAAAGTTAATTTAGCTAATTTAAATGAATCAAACTACAAAAATTGTAATAATAATAATAATAAAATAAATGTGATTATAGCATAAAACATTGCAGAAATGGTATGTGATAAACTTTTGAAATCTTTTTGACAAGGTGGTAAATAAATCCTTTTCCTGGCAATCAGAACTGAAGGTCTTCCTCAGTTAGGCTCAATTTGTTTTATATTAGCATTAGCACTGTTGGTACATTTCCAGAAGCTCCAGACAAATTGAAATTCTTGTTCCAGAACTTAAGTTTCTCAATCACAACTCTTGTAGTAAATCTTTACATTTACTATGTTTATGTTTTAATTCATAGCACAAGCCATGGAAAATGTTGTAAAATGTTACAACCCATATAACATATTATATGTTACGGTTCCCGCCCCTTGCAGTGACAAAACATTAGCATATGTTTCAACAGAATTTGCAATGAAAATAGTCATTTTTTGCATTTGATTGTCGCTGGACATTTTATGTACAAGCCACCATTCTTTGAATGAAATTATATTTGTTTTAACATGTCCATGAAAAATAAATTTTTATAGTGTGTCCTCTGCTCTTCTGCAGGAGTGATGCCCATGCTCCGGTCCCTGATGCTGGACACGGTCCCGAACATCCAGCAGACGGCGGCTTTGGCTCTGGGTCGCCTGGCGGAGCAAAGTGACAATCTGGCAGAAGCTGTGGTGAAAGAGGACATCCTGCCCCAGCTGGTCCATTCTCTGGCCTCGCAGAACGTTAGCATCTCTTCTCCTGGATTCATTCCTTAGCGCTAACGTCTTGTAATATCAGCTTTGGAAGAGTGTAAAGAGCAAAAACATAGTCAGATTCTGGATGACACTCTGCAGGAGTTGTAGGGTCGGGGTCAAAACCTCTGAATTTGATCATGTTGGGCATTTTTCTTTTTTTTTTTTTGGCAATTCGCCCTGGGGGCTACTTCAAAACCTCAGCGCTCTTCACCATGAGAGCAGCGAGCTCTTTGTCTTCTCAAGGAGCTGGCTTAGAGAGACCAGGTTTTCTTCTTGCTTTCAAAAGGCGAGTGAAGCTCAATGTTTTAAACCCAAAATGTGACATTTCAGCTTCTAAGTTCGAACTGACTGAGGAGAAAGAAAATCACTCAAACATGCAGCAATTTTTTTTAAAGTGACTCATTCCTTTTTAAGTTCACACACAATCCTCTTCAAGTTTCTTTGGTTTACAGCACCAATTCTCAATGACTGTGATCTCAAAGTATGCCACAAGACAAACCAGTCAGATTTAGTTTCGGTTTCATATCAAATACAGGAAGTCGATTGAAATTACAAGACATTCAAATTCAGTTTTCCTGTTGATGCCAGTTGTTAAAGTGATACAAGGATTTGCTCAATATCTTCAAAAATAATGAAAGCAAAAATGATGTATACAATAAACATTGTTTTTTTTTTATTTCAATGACATCATTAAGCAAAGTTAACCTATGCCCACAGCATTATTCACCATGTAAGAAAATAATGACATGTCAGAATACAATTAAAAAGTAACATGAAGTAGAACTCGTCTCCTAAATGAGTTTAAAAAAAAAAAGAAAGAAGCTATATCAAGGGTAAACTTAACTGGTTAAATAGTTTGTTTTCTTAAAAAACAAAAAAAACAAAAGAAGAAGAAGTCCAAATTGATTCTAATAAAAAATAAAAAACAAGTTCCTTTCTTAAACAGTTGATGTGTGCATTTTTTTGTGTTTTGTGTGCAGAGGTTTTATAAGAAGGCAGCAGCGTTTGTTCTGCGCGCGGTGTCCAGACACTCTCCTGACCTGGCCCAGGCGGTAGTGAACTGCGGGGGGGTTGACGCTCTGGTTCTCTGCCTGGAGGAGTTTGACCCTGGGGTGAAGGAGGCCGCCGCCTGGGCTCTGGGCTGCATCGCACGACACAATGCATGTAGGCACAGAGAGCTGCTTTGATTTACATCTGCTTTGTTTTTGCGACAGTGGAGGCAGTGATTTGTTCTTATATTAGATTTTGGAAACGCTCATTTTCTTCGTTTTTTTTTTTTTTTTAAAGGAACTCTAAACTAACAAACAACAAAAAAAACCCAGCTTTACCAATGTCTCGTCTGTGTGTCCACGGCCTCTCCGTGTCACTGTGCAGCTCTGTCCCAGGCGGTGGTGGAAGCAGGAGCGGCCCCCCTGCTGGTGTTGTGTCTCTTGGAGCCCGAGATGGCCCTCAAACGCATCGTGGCCTCCACACTCAGCGACATCTGCAAACACACGCCAGAGCTGGCCCAGACCGTGGTGGACAACGGCGCCATCGCACACCTGGCACAGATGATCCTCAGCCGGGACGCCAAGCTCAAGGTGAGCCTGCTGGCTGATGAAAGGGTCAGAAAAATCAAAACACTGAGAAATCATATCTTAGTAACAAGTCATCATTTATTAAAAAAATATAACAATGCAGATTAATTTAAATACTAATTTATTTGGAATTGAATAGACATTTTCTGTGCCAAAAAAAAAGCCAATTTGAAAATTTTCTGTCATTAAAAAAATTGTCTCCAAATATAATAATCAGCAATAGTCTCTTATTTATATCATCACATCTTTTATCATAAAAATTGTAATTAAGAAGAAGTGAATTCAATTTTATCACTAAGTTAAATATAGGCATTGTGGTTTGTATTTGTGAAAGTGAAGTTGCACTCTTGAAAAATATACTGCTTATTATCATTTAAAACTAAAGGATAAGTTATTATTGAACATAAAATATATTTTTATTTTAATTTAATTTATACATATGTGTGTGCATGTATATGTTTAGAGATTTGTAGTTTTATGAAATAAAAAGTCATTTTTCCTTTGTGGTTTGGGACAATCAAAAAATCTCTAAAAGTCCAAAATGAAATAATAAAAAGAAGACATCTATTTTGGGGGATTCAAGTTTTTTATTCTTAATCATTTTAAGCAAACTCAGAGTAACCTTTACAGCTTTGCAGAAAAGAAAAAAACCCTCCGATTGAAATACGTTTAATGTTTCAACGCAGCCTCTACGTTAAAACACAAACGTTTTAACGTAGAGGCTGCAGTTTTCCAGACAGAAACATGTCTGAGCTTCAAAATCGCCAGTTTTCTCTGAAGCTTCTCTGGGATCTGGTTGTCTCCATTCAGAGGCAGGTGTTCTCCGCCCTCAGCCAAATCAGCAAACACTCCATCAGCCTGGCCGAGATGGTGATCGAGGCCGAGGTCTTCCCCGCCGCCTTCGTCTCCCTCAAAGATCCGGATGATTACGTCCGGAAGAACGTTACCATCCTGATGAGGGAGGTGGCGAAACAAACGCCAGAGGTACTGCGTGCTCACGTTTCGAGGTCCCCAAGAAGGCGGACGCACTGAATGAAGTGTGTGTGTGTGGGTGTGTGTTTTTCTGCAGCTATCCCAGCTGATCGTGAACTGCGGTGGGCTGTCAAAGGTGATCGACTACCTGGGAGAGAGCCGTGGACAGCTGCGGCTCCCGGGGATCATGATGCTGGGATACGTGGCGGCTCACAATGAAAGCCTCGCCATGTCCGTCATTCTCTGTAAGGTGGGATCATCTTCTGTTGTAACGCTGATGTTAAAACCATAAATACATGCCCTGCATGTGCAGAGACATTAAAAAGTGTTCATAACCCTTGACGTTTTTATTTTCAAACATAACCATAAACTTCAATTTATTTTTCGTGACCACTTAACAGCAGTTCAGAACTTTCAATTATTTTTATTTTCATAACTGAAAATAGGAAAAATGTGGCATGCATTTTCATTCAACATAAAATTCCAATAAAATAAACCGAGGTTTGCAGTTGCAATAAGGTGCAAGTTATCGATTAATGAGTTGATCTAAAGTTGATTTATAAGTGGCCATTTTCTTAAAAACCTGAGTTTTCTCTTTTATCAAGAAGGCCAATCGTCCTTACATAACATGAAATGCAAAATTTTTTATAATACCATGAATTTTTTAGAAAAAAAAAACATAAAATTTTAACAATATTTTTTGTCATTATGTAAACAACAGATGTTTTGATAAATTTAATACATATTTATAAAATGTAACAATACAGACATTCTGACATTGCAGAGTAGAAAAAGAAAAGATGAAAATAATACAATATGTGAAACACTTAACTCCCCGTGAACAGGAGAGATGTTCTTCTGAAGGAATGTCAGAACTTTGACATTCAAAATCAACCCTGCTTATCGACATCATGTTGTTTCCCCATCATGTTACAATTTTTCTTCACTATCCCCATTTCTGTCATCACTTCGTCGCCTTCTTAACACACCAATAATTTTTGGTTGAGAAGCTAACGCTGCTTCACCACGCGACTCGGCTAAATGAGCGCTATTGACGTGAAACTTAAGGAGCTTGTCGAGTGTTTATATTTCAAAACAGAACCACATAAAGTGCATCTAGCATCACAAACTGGACTCTCTTTTCCTTTTTTGTATAGCTCCGCCATCTTTATTTCTGTATCAACTGGCTCTGCTTAATGACAAGCAGTGATGTCTGCTGGATGGTGGCCTAACTACAATGCTAAGAAGGTCTAAGCAAACATTATTAGTTAAAATATTAGAACTAATTTTAATCTAATAAACCATTAATCAACAATTTATTGTAAGTAGGTTAATTTTTTGCGTCCCGGAGTTGTAAGCTTTACATAAAGTGGATTTTTAGAGGGTACTATGAGTGTTTTTCTATGAGATCGTAGCCCGTAGTTCACTGGACACTGCCTGATGTGTGCCTTCCTGTCCTGCAGGGGGTGCCCCAGCTGGCCCTGTGTCTCTCAGAGGAGCATGAGCAGCACATCAAGTCAGCCACAGTGTGGTCAATAGATCAGATAGGTCATCACACCCCTGAGCATGCCAGGGTGGTAGCCGCAGCAAACCTGCTGCCCAAGCTGCTGGAGCTCTACATGGACACCAGCAGCTCAGAGGACCTGCAGGCCAAGGTAGGAAGTGCAACAATTCTTCTGGACACCAATTAAGAACGAACACATGCAGTCATGTGATATTTCAGGTTTCTTTCGGAGCATCATGTTATAATCGTGATAAAGTCAAATTAAATAGGGTTTGTGCAGGTGCTTGAAAATGCTTGAATTTCAGTTAGATGTTTTCAAAGTTTTAAATGAGCTTGGAAGTCCTTGAAAGTGTTTGATCTTCAAGCTGCACAGTTTTGTGATAAAGTGCAATCTAACGTTTGAATAGAAGCCTAAATTTTAAGACCTTATTTACAGTCACAACCAGATATTTTCATGCACTTAATAAAAAGACAGATTTTTCCCTCCCTGTCTGAAGTTAAATCAGACTAAGCTTCTCTTGTTGTTGGGTCAATTGGAATTGCCAAAATCATTTTACTCAAGACATAAATAATTTTTATATTTTACTTTACCTTGTCCCTGCTGTAGAATATGGAATGCTACTGCAAGACGTACTAACAGTAATAACTAATGTCATATAATAGTGAATTAAAACCATCTTTAAGTTCATTTTTATTGCTTTTACCTATAGAAAACAGTGCTGGAAATATTTGAAAACGTACACTGAAAATGCCTGAATCTTGCTGTTGGAAACGTGTACGAACCCTGTTGAATGTTTCAGAGTAAGAAGGCGCTGAAGAACATCCTGCAGAAGTGCACACACGTCACGGCTCTGGAGCCGCTACTCTACGACGCTCCCAGCAACATCCTCAAATACGTCGTCTGCCAGTTCAGCAAGGTGGGGAGGACGTCTCCAAAACGCCCCGACAAATCTTTGCTTCTCGTGCGCTTGGCGACTGAAGTAAAACATCTATCTCTCTGATTCTCAACAGGTGCTTCCCCACGACAGCAAGGCCCGTCGTTTGTTTGTGACCAGCGGCGGACTGAAGAAAGTCCAAGAGATTGACGCAGAGCCGGGCTCCGCTCTGCAGGAATACATCAACTCCATCAACAGCTGCTTCCCTGAGGAGATAGTCAGGTGCAGCTCTGATAACCCGACCACCAGTGTGGTTCAAACTTGACTCAGTTAAAAAACCCAATGCCAGTGGAATCAGGATTTTTTTTTTTCTTTTAAATACCCAATATTGCCCGGTTCGTTTTTGATGCGTTTGTGTTTTTGCAGGTACTACTCACCAGGCTACTCTGAGGTCCTGTTGCAGCGTTTAGAGGGCTACCAGCCGGAAGAGTCACTTCACACTCCTCCACCTGAGGGACAATAAACATTTTTGTGCCTTACGAATCTAAGTGGTTCTTATTAAAAGATTCATTTGATGGTACTAGTAATAATACAGAGTAACATTTAAGATGCAATAAAAAGAGGACACTCATATTTCCACAGTCAAAGGGTCAGATTCAGTGACCAGGGCCAGATTTAAAAGAATGTTGGCCCCTGGGTTGGAGTCAGTGTTGGTGTCCTGTCCACTCAGGAGAAATATTTAGTTATGCAAATTACAGTACATTAATAGGTAATCCTGTACATGAGCAGGTATTATTTGATGCATACTATGTCTCCACCCAATAACTCCATGTTGCTTCTGAAGAAATTGACTATAACGTCATAATTTTTCAAATACGTTGAGTATTGTTTATATTCATAAAATTAAAAAAAATATATATATTAATACAACTCACCCAATGAGTTTTACACAATGTACAATTTTTGAAAAACAGGCAGTAATTAAAATAAATAAATAAAAACCTTTCCCTCCCAAACAAATGGGGCCTTGGGCTACTGCACCTGTTAGCTTTTTCTAAAGTCCGGCCCTGTCAGTGACGGAGTGGCGGGTTGTTGACTTTAAGCTTCTTTTAATAACATTAGACTGACTAGTGCGTTTTTTTCTAAAGTGCTTTATATCAAAAAGAACGCTCTAAATAAACGTTTCGTTTTTTTTTTTTCTCAACGCTTTAGAAACATTATTCAGAAAAGCAGCAGTACAAAGAGTAACCAAGCCTACCTGCCTGAAAAAAGCATCCTCAGTGGTCGCTCTGCCCCCTGGCGGCCGTGACTGCTCACTGCAGCTCGGTTGGGCTGTGAGCGTGCTCGTGCAGCAGCTGCGGCGCACATGGCGAGCGGCTCTTTGTTTATTGTCTGCAGGGGTGTCTGCCTGTTCTCCACATTGTACTCAGTTTTCCACTACCACACACAGCACTGGACTGCTCCGCACTGCGCTGCGCTGCGGCGGAAATCTGCAGTCGACGCAGCTGCCGCAGACAGCGCCAAAGCATCCCGAATGTTATATTTCTACAAATAGAATATCTCCAACCTAAAGCTATACCGAGTGAAAGCAGCGTTCGAGCTGAATTATAAAAATCAGTCGTTTCTGTGTTGGACACTCCAGGCTGCTGCTACACAGGGGACCTCCTCCTGCGGCAGCGGCGACTCTCTCCTCTCTATCGCGTTATTTTTCATTTATTCACACTGGGAAGGAACACGTCAATAGTTCGTTCACGGTAAAAAAAAAAATATATATATATATAAAAATGGCGGTAACTAAAAGTCGTGACGGCGGCATATAAAGCTCTTATTTTTAATTAGGCTGAAATCTAAACCAAAAGGCGGAACTACCAGCGATTTCAACAAAATATGTGACTATTGTATTACTAACAAGGCTTTGGTAGCAGTGGAGAAAAAGTCGACAAAACATATGGTGGCCACGGATCGTTCGCAAACCTTTAGGGTGCGAACAAGGGGAATAAAGTGTGAATAATAAATTATCAAATAAATATAGCTATGCTTAAGGTCGAACCCGTTAAATAGCCTTAATATTTACATTGCAGGCTTTTTTTTAAGGCACCAACTTCACAGAGTCCTTAAAAAGAGGAAGAAAATGTTAATATTTTTACCTGTAGATTATATGCATGTACCCTTTAATTTTGCGTTTTTAAAAGATTTTTGGATATTTATGCAATTTGAGTTAGGGGTTTATAACTAGTTACTGCGCATGTTCGCGTCACCTTTATTCTAAAATGATCTCTATGGAAAAAAAAATGCCTTCGTTGATTCCAATGTGGTCATTTCATTTTGCTTTTTTAACAATCGACGCTTTTGATTTTCCAAACGATCTCTATTAAAACGCAATGGATCACTTATGTAAATATACAATTTAAAATAAAAATGGCAAAAATTAAACGTTTTTTTTTTATTTATTTAAGAGAGCTATGGCATGCCATGTCTAATTTAAATAAGTGTAGAAACAAAAATATTGAGCTGAATAATTTTGCAGATCATGCAATGAATTTAAATCTTGAATATAAAAAGGAAAAGTTTATAAACTTTTCTATTCTATTTGTCAAGAGAAATGTGATATTCGACTTTTGTTCCTGTTTAGTGGAATGGTTTTTTTTTCTTTGACCCTTTTTTCTTTCCATTAAAAATATTTACTTTTTGTATTTTTTTCCTGCTTCTCAATTTGACAGAGTTTTGAGGATTGGTGACTTTACCAACAGTTAAAAGATGTTTCAGTGAATCAGCTTCAACTGACAAGTCAAGTAATTTTTAACTTGCCTTGGAGGGGAAAAAAAAAAAAAAAAAGAAAAAAAAAAGTTATTTTTTTGTTCACTTTCTTTGAATTTCATGGTCACTTCATTTTTTCACCCCATTTTACTGAAAGCTTCACATATAACATGAAAAAAAAAAGAAAAAAAGAAACAATCTGAATCAGTTAGGCAGAACAAGTGCTTTAATTATTTGGAGTGATTGCTTTATGGAATGGAGTGTAATTGTTATTTAACCATGTATGAATAAACAATAAACAGACAATTTCATCTTGTCCTGTCTGCCACTGAGAGGAAACACTCGGCAGACTGTAAAACACAGACATGCATACTCTCACGCATACGCGTACAAGTAATGCTTAAAGCAACACCCGGGGTCAGAGAGCATCACAGGCTGCTGAGACCGGTGCATGCCCATTTATAGCGCTCACGGGAAAAACAACAAAAAAAAAAGACAGTTTCCACCAAAAGAGCTTTTGAAGTTTTTAAAACTTAAAAGCCTAATAAAACTGTCCCACATCTGCAGAGGATGCCCGGCCCTGGAGCCGTTTTACATTTGTTTCTCCCCCTGCCCCCCTATCGCCCCTGGATACGTTTACACACATATGAGCACTGCACATCTCACTCCATTTACCACAGAGAAGAAAAAGAAATAATACGGGGAAAAAAAAACAAATAAAACATTTAATCCCAACTAACACGCATTTTACTAAACACAATGTTCTTAAGCTCACAGGGATTGGGGCTCTGACTGCTGAGAGGAGATTTTGGCGTATGAAGCGGGTCGACTTGCAGCTTCAGCAGCAGCGTCTTTGGGGGAGGAAACGGAACAAAGCAGCGCGTGACATATACACTGTTCTACTGCATGTGAAAGACCATTTACAGTGATGGAGCACGATGATCACCAACATCTCACTGTGGGATGAATAAACAAAAATCTAACATGACTGCATCTGGGTTTGGTGGAAGAAGAGGTAAAACACACACTTCCACAATGCACTCTCTCTCTCTCTCACACACACACAAACATTTTTTTTAACAAAGGCAGGACCAGCATGGACCGACGTGGGGTTAAAAAAAAAAAAAATTATAATAATGAAAAAATGTGAGCAGATATCACTTTCAGCCTGAGCACAAAGGAAACACAGATTTACACTTACATATTTCAAACAATCCCACAAAATAAAATGTTTTATTTTTTCTTTCCTTTTTAACCTTGTTGGTTAGAAAACGATCAATTAAACGGTTTTATTACACGGACTGAGTGACAAGTATACCACCAGGTGCCGAATGGAGGAAAGGTTGCGCGCACAAAAAAATAATAATACATCAAAGTAAGCACACTGTTAATAAAATAACCCTTTACACTTGTTTTTTTTTTTAAAAAAAAGATTACAAAATATAAAATTAAATAATTTGGAGTATAAAGGCACACATCTTGCACAGTGTATACAATGAAAACAGTTATTTAATAAGCAACAGAAGGGACTACTTAATGTGGTTTAGGTGGAGGGGCACATACAGAACAACAGAGTAGAGAGAGGAAAGGAAACTCAGTCCTGTGACATGCATTTTCTTTTTTTTTTTAATGTATTAGAACTTGTAAAAATTCAAACAGAGTCATTCTTCATTACCGCAGCACCATTACTTATTCCACAGAGTGGTTTCTTTTTTTCCCCCTCTATTATCAGAGACTAAAATCTAATGTAGAAAATAGAAACGTCAATATAATCTTTGACACTTAAACACGACGCTGGAAGCTTTTTGCATGAGTCAGAAAGAACGAGCTGACCTGTTTCAGTTGGTGATAACGCGACCTCACACACAAATCACTAACTTACACACGAGTATATTGCATTTCCCTTGTTAAGACTGTTTCGACTAATTGGGGTCGTACTTGTAACATTTGGTTCCTTTCCTCTTGTGCAAAATATACAAAATAATAAAAAAAGAGCAATGATAAAAAAAAAAAAAATCAAAGACAGATAAAAAAACAATAGCGAGAACAATGGAAAAAAAACCCAACAACACACACACCAGAGTCACAAACGAGGTTAGATAATGTTGCTGTTAGGGGAAAAACGAATCCACAGCTACTCCTGATCTCCTTCCTCCCCAATTTTTTGAACACTGATACGACGCCAGAGGTAAACCGCCTTTTTGTGCAGCACTAATGCGACACCGCAGAGCGCCCCTAACAGAAAGGTTGATTTATATATATATATAGCAAAAAAAAATTAACCCCTCTACACCCACGTTAAATATTGCAGTAAATTCTTCCAAACCAACCCGAGTAAAAGATGGCCAGACGGGTGCAGTGGGGGAAGACGGAATCTGAGATCAGGCTTCGGTTCTGAGATGAGCTCAGTTTGTCTTTCTGCTGCGCGTGTAACAGAAAAAAAAAGATCCTGACGAAAAATGAAAGTGCAACAGTTTGGGTTTCACTCATAAGGTGCAGTTGGCAAAGTGAAAAAAAAAAAAAAAAAAAAAAAATTACGGGGCCATTTCGCTTTACATAGATGTTTGGTTTTCTACCGAGCAGTGACTCGCTCTTAAAGCTGTCACTAATGACTTCTGGGCAATTCTACGCAGCAGGAACAGAAACTGCGATCTCCCACAACAATGGCGAACTATTTCCGGAGGACAATAAAGGAAACTGCGGGCCTCTTTTTTTCCCTCTCATTTTTAGAGATATTCAGCCTTCCCTTTTGCATTAGAAATCACGGTACGTCACAAAGGAAATAAAAAAAAAAACAAAAAACAAAACAATCACAGACAGACACAGTGGAGAGTAAACACGCATTAGATAGTCTAGCTATATAATGTAAACAAAAAAAAAATGGGGAAAGATGAGTGAGGAAGGAGGCAGCTTTGTTTGGCTGGGTGCGTGAACAGCTGTTTGGGAGCGGGTTTGGTTGTTGGCCTCTTGGAAGACTGCTTTCTACTCCCTGGAACGAAGCATCAGGCGAGGCTCAACATTCACGGCGAGAGTGGCTTTTAGAAATTCAGCCTCTCACTAAACAATGAGGAAAACAACAAATATCACATTGAAAAAGAACAACAACAAAAAAAAAAAGCCGGTGCTGGATTTTTTTTTTTTTTTGAGGGGTGAGGGAGGGGTTATTAATAATGTTATTAATAACTATAAAAAAACAAAACAAAACAAAAAGAAAACAAAACCACATGCCGACATCGATAACTATAAACAAGAACACCTGGCATGACAAATGTAATGACTTTTGGACACTTGCTTATAAACGACCTCATCATCCAAACTTACATGTGAAAACAGAATTCAACAGGAAAGGTTAAATGTAAACAAACAATGTTTTGTTTAGCTGCAGACAGACGGCACCCCGCTGAAAGAGAGAGAAGCCAACAGTGAAAGGACGGAGGGAAGAGGGACACCTTATTAATCCGGCCTCCAGCGCCCCCTCGCCCTCTCCATGCTTTCCTCTCTCCTCTCCCACCCTGCGCTCCCTCCCGCCTTCCCTCTCTTTCCCGTGTGCCTCGGTGCTCTTGTCGTTCTGGGGGGCTATGACAGGATGGCGGTGATGAACTCATAAAATCTCTTGGAGTATTGCTCTGGGTTCACGGTGGAGATCTCTGCTCCGGCCTAGAGAGAGGGGAACACAAACATACATTTAGCTCAATGTAAAACAGTTAAAACAGGCATCTTTTTCTTTTTACATCCATCAGAGGGAAAACGAACGAAAAAATGAAGGACACAAGTAAGAAAGAAAGAAATGACAAGGAAAGACAAAAAAGGAATGAAGGGAGAAACGACACATAAGGGAAGAAGAAATGTCATCAAGGCGGAAGGATTACAAGGAGGGACTCAAGGAAGAAAAGAGAGAAGGAAGGAGACAAAAAGGGAAGACAGGGTAGGGAGTAAGGGCACAAGGAAGAATGGAAAGAAGGATGGATGTGTGTGGGGAAACAAGGAAGATCACAAGAAGGAAAGAACATGAAAGGTGGAAGAATCAGGAAAAAAGTACATATGTAAGAAATGAAGGACAAAAAGGATGGGAATAACATGTCTTCAAAACTGGAAAAGCCCTTGAACTTGTTCATATTTTGTCACATTACAACCACGACACTTCTACTAGATGCAATCATCCACCTACCCCATGTTTGACTGTTTTGGCGGCATGGGCAGCTTTCTTTTTGGCATCATAATGCTGCAGGATGTCTATAACAGCCATGAAGTAAACCTCCTTTCGGGGAGCACCTGTAGTTTGAAGCAAACCAACTTAAGACAATGTATGCATCTGTAGAAACAGGTAAACAAAATGGACATTTATTATAGATTTGTGAAAATCAACCTTCAGCCACTAGAGGGAACTCTCAGTTCTATTCAACAGTATCTCCCCATTGCACCGATTAGACAGGCACTCACTGTCGTTGCTTTTGATGGCGTAGACGTCAATGGTGGGATCGAACTCTCCAGGTGACAGCGGCTTGGTGCTATCTAGGGTGTTGCTGGGACTGTCGGGGGGTGTCCCAATGACCCCGCCGTCACTCTCGCCCTCCTCCTCCGCCTCAATATCCTCGGTCTCCACCTCTTCCTGCTCGGCTCGCTCAACGTCGTGAATCCCCACGAGCAGACTGTAATCCATGAGCTTCAACTGGGCCAAGAACTGAGGACGACAGCGAGAGGGTTGAGCAATGACAGACACAACGGCAAAGTACATAACAAGAGCCGAGAAGCCAGCGTGTCCATACCTCCACGTCTTTCCTAAGCTTCTCCAGGAACATTTTTTTGTTCTCCCCGTCAATGTAAATCTTCTGCCCGTCGTTTATGAAGTCATTGTCCTTGTAGGTGGGCAGCTCCTTAGCCTGTCCATTAGTGCCAGAGATTAGCATCCAGACAGAAACGGTTCAAACTCCAAGACAGACTTGGGAATACTGGGCTAAAATCTAAAGACAAGTTTATTTTTTGAATACAAGGAGAAAGAAAAGTTGGAACGATACCAGCAAGATAAGATTTTTCTGGATACTAAAAAAGTATCCAGCATAGAATATGTAAATATGCACATCTAAAAGATGCTGCACTCTGTTGTTTTGCCCAACATATTTCAAGGTATTTCGAAAGGCCCAATCCTCAGTCAACATTGAATGCCTCAATGCTTTGGACAGAAGATCTTGCATGTTGAAATACCCTGTGTAAAGACAAAGTTTCGAGTCTGTGGTCGGTTGATTACTGTTTTCAGATTCAGTCAAACATCAGATATATTCCTGTTTAGCACAGTGCATGCAGCATGCTCACAGAAGAGTAGAGATCCAGCTGATGCATCATCTGCACTTTTTGAACATCTTCTTTGGGAACGGGTTAACTTTTACTCATGTCGCATATACTTAAACAGTGCTTCAAATGCAACTCGCAGATCCATAAGCTCTGTCACTAAGAAAAGGCAGACTTAAAGGGCATATTTCACTGATCGTTTTTTTACAAGTTGTAAAAAACTTTCGTTTAAAGGTCTAAAAAAAAAAAAACAAGAGCACAGCTGAAAATGACAGTGAGGTCTCTGGCTGAAATGAAGGAAGGCGGGAGAGGGAGCACCATGGAGACCTGAAATACTTTGCTCTAATAAAACAGATGAGAAGGCTGCTGTGGAAGCCATGATGTGGACCAAACTGAAAATACTGACTAAAGGTCTGGTTTCAAAAGCTCTCACTTAGGACTTATATGCTTTGGGAAACAGTAAAAGGATAACTGTGATTCAAATACTATCACCATAAGGATTTGTTTTGATGCTGATGACAAAGAATTGGTATGAAATATGCCCTTTAAAGCTGTGTAAAGAGGTGGCTTTGTTATGAAAACCAATTGGATCAGACAAATTGTGCAAGGTTCTTCTAAGATGCAAGACAAGATATGGTTGGAAATACCACAACAATTTGATCCAATGAAGTCAGTGTATTTATAGAAATAATTAATACACATCAGCCAACTTGCAAAATACAGGACTCTCCCAACTAGGATTTATTATCCTTTTATTAAATTGTGCTTCAGTACTGCCCGCAGTCTGTAGGGGGAAGCATTGTTATGGTGGGGAAAGATGGAGAGCCAACTTTTGAGTCACTGAGGAAAAATAAGAGCAGGAAATGAGGTAACAGGGCAACAGCTGCAGTTTAGCTACTACAATGTTTTCTCTAGCAGCAGGAGAAGAGCAGCAACACATGACTTCATAGCAACTAGACTGTGCACGGACAGGACAACATTGACACACATTCATACACATACAGACAAATCCATTTTACAAACAGGGACACTGGGAGCACATATATACATCCAGACATAGACCTCCAAATTGCAATAAACATGGGATGTACAACTTGACCGACTGGGACACTTTATGGGTGACATGAAATAACACAACAATGTATCTATGAGGCTGAATCCAGAGAGAACAGAAGTTAGAGAATCCAGCACCTAGGCTGATGGATTTGCTGCAATACTGACAGCAAAAGCAATGTGTATGACTCTTAGGTGTATGCCACTGATATAGAGAAGAAGGCGGGAAAAAAAAGAGAATATCAAAAAAAAAAAAAAAAAAGAGAAAAGGGCTATGTGCTGATGAGGCTTACAAAGCTTTTCCAGAGCCTTGAAAAATTTAATCTACTTTTCTTTTATAACTTTGGTAACAACAATAACAATGATCACCGATTCTAGACTGAACACAGCTTTTTTCATTACACCAATGGCCATTAGAGTTGTCACTAATGGCAGTAGACCTTTGAGACAAACTTGTGTTAAAAATATCACTGTACTGAGGTGTTAAGGCTGTGATCTCAAATAAAACAAAAATAACTATACTGCTGCTATATCAATATGCTATTATATTTATGTACTATTACTTAGATTTTGATGCATTTCTACAGTATAAAAGTACATCAAACTGACATTTGTTGGGTAATTAGTTGGGCTATGTGCTCCGGTGGCTAGCCTGCAGGCTGCGGCTTTACAGACATTCCCCCCTAGCTTACCAACTGTGTCTTTAAAACTGAGTTGGTGAGGCTCCTTTAGCTTTCTCACCTTGACTGTCCATGTTTTATTATATACATTATATCCCAGCAGCTAAATACTGCTTTACTGGAAGTGAGCATAAAGTTTAACACCACCCTAAGGCGCCTAGTGCTCAGCATAAGGCAGTGGGGCCCGGCAGGATGGTAAGCGCCGTTTTACTTTTTGCTTTATACAGCAAAAGAAAACTCCAGTTCTTTTGCCACTTTTTCTTATATTAAAATTATTTTATACAGTAAAAATAAAAATGGTTTGATGGCAGAACTGGGTAACTATTAAAAAAAAAAAAAAACCTTGGACATACCTTAACAATGGTAAAAGATATTAAACATTAACTGTCTTCTCGGACAGTCTAACTCTACTAAAATTCTGTTACTCTGTTGAGAAGAAATTAGCATTCACTGTATGACATCAAAACAAATTAGTTTTGATTATTAAGCAACATAAAATAATTCTGAAAAATAAGAAATGAACTTCAATTATTTCTGGCGCTCAGATGTTTCAGATACATGTCGGTGGAACTGACTGAAAACACAAGTGCCTGGCAAAACAGAGGAAAAAAAGCTGACTGTAGATTAATGAAATATGTGCATATTATGGGCCTAAAATAACGGTCACTTGGTGTGGAGAATACAAAAAATAAAAAAAGAACCAGTTGCAAAAATAAATAGATATGTCGTATCACAGTGACAAAAAAAATTGGTTTAATAGATCATGCCTGATATATGAGCCTTGGTTCTCTTACATCTCTTACGTGTTTCATGGCACAGTAAAAGCGTGTGGCAATCCGCAGTGTTTGCAGCCTTTGCTGAACGTTACCAGATTTTTGCCGCGGGGGCACATCCTCTGGTGGGGGTGGCTGCTAGAGAAGGGGAGGATGGGGTGAGGGAAGGACGGAAGGGATGGAGGAGAAAGGAGAAGAGAAGAAAGAAAAGAGGAAGGAAGTTGGAAGTAAAGGCAAAGTGTTTCAAATTTAACAAGAGCACAATAGTTGTGTTTTTTTTCTCGTGGAGGAGGGTTGGAAAGGGCATCACGCGAACAATCTGTATGACACTTTTATGTGCTGACTCCAGAAGATCTGTTAGTCTCCAAACATGCTCCTTCAGGAAATAGGGTAAGACTTAAGAAAGACAGACATAAAGATTGCTCCTATTAGTTACACACTTTATAGGATTATTTCCCAATGTCAGAGAAATATTCTTTACAAGTCTTTCCAGCCTGTTTTTACTGGTTTTCTAACCTTTTCCTGCCATAAAGCTTTCACAGAGAAAGGAAGCAACCTGGCAGAGCAAAGTCTAAAGAGGAAGGATCTGGGCCTAGGTAGAGCAGGGAAACAACTAACTATATATTTGGTATTCCAAAGATCTGAAGTCAGCTAAATTTCTGAACAAGTGCGATACTATTTCTAAGAGCTTACGGTTTCTATTTAAAGGGAGGCAAACATAAGGCAGCTCACATTCATTTTCACGCAGTAGAGCCATGTGCCTTCAATGGAGACACCAACTGGTGCTTTAGTTAGGAGAAAAATAACCTTACAGAAAGGCTGTGTGGGCTGACATATTAAGAGTCAGACAGCTAGAGATATAGAAAAGCGACCTTTACATGGAATAGTACAATAAAATATAAAAAATATGCTTAGGACAACATTTATGTGTCTCACCTCAGGCAACTGGCATGAGCCAACACACCTGTCAAAGACTAGTCAGATGTAGATTATGACCTAGTTAAGTTGCCAAACAACAAATCCTCCACAAACTCTATAAAAACATGTCAGGGAAGCCAGTTACTGTTTTTGCAACAACCAAAACCAGAGACAGCAGCTACAGGAACCACAACATTCATTTTATGGGAGAGAAAAGCCCAAACGTCAGCGTGTGTATGGCTTTAACAGAACATGTTGACATTGTGCAAAAGAATGGCGCTGATGCATACACACATCGAAATGTGTTCGGAAATAACACCACTTCATAAAAGGATGCAGAAAATTATTAGATACCATGCAGCTACATGCATGAGGGGGAGAGGGCCATGCAGTTTGGAGAGAACCGTACCGTGCTGTGCTTGTTGTTTGTGTGTGTATGTTTCTCCACATACACACAGCGTACTGTCATAGTGAAGCACGTATCAAATGGCACAAAGCAAATGACTCTTGATCTTAGTGGCGAGCTGCAGTGTGTGCGACTTTGATGTTAGTCAGAGTGGATGTTAGTGTAATGCTTTGATAACCACTTGAAAAGTGCAATATCTCTGGATAGATGTGGACAGTAAGTGCATATGAAGCTGTGTCATTGTCCTGACACATCCTACCTACGATTTATGCCTAAACCTTGTACGCTTAAGGAATGTAATTACAGCACGCTCCACAATTATTGACACTGCTAAATATTAACCTTGTTTTGAAGCAGAATGAACTTTCTTTTAGGTACATTTTTTCAGCATAGAAGCATTTCTGGGTTAGAAATATTTTTTTTACCGTCCGGCGGTCTTAAAAGACGGGGTCAACTAAACAGCACAAGCTTTTTACCCTGTGTGTGGTCGAGCGGGGTTGCACTAATCCATTGTGCGCTTTTACAAGGTTTCTTGTTTTGTGTCTCGTTTCTGGAACTGACAGTGTGACAGATCACCCACATCCCCTTGAATTGATTCTAATTGATTCTATTTTTTTTTTTGGAAACATTCATGATACCATGGACACTAAAGCAGTTCCAAAAGCTTCTCAAATACTAATCAACTTTGAAAGAATGTGTGACATTGGCAAAAAAATCTAATTGGTCACTCAATGGGTCTTTTGAGCTGTGTAACTAAAACACGGCCACATACAAATGGTTAATCCGAAACATCATCAATATTTTGTAATGATTTAGGTCTAAACTCCGTGATGTTACTGTAATAAGAAAATAAACATGTTGAGACTTCTCACATATTATTTGTTAATAATTGTGGAGAGTGCAGTAAGTATGAACTTAGTATCGTGACTTTTGACATTTCTAAGGGTATATTAACCCAACTATAAAAAAGCAAAAACAATAAAAAGAAGATTTCTTAAATCTTCCTTAATGAATATGATGCAAACTTCTTACCTGTTTTGTCACAAATGCATAGTGTTGTACCTTCATCTCTATTGCTAGACAGTAAACTGTATTTCATAGACAGCTGTGCCTCCGAGAGAAAGAGGTCACACAGTGGGGCTCACGTGTGTGTTAATTCCTCAGCTGCTCTGGCTTTCCACTCATTTGTTTTAACCCCAGTGATGTTTTGTTTTCATTCCTCCAGCTGCAGAGAGTTAAATTTAGTTAGGAGATTCCCTGAAGTCTTGTATGCTTCAGTGCTTGGTGCCCAACAACTCGAGCTCCAGAAAAAAAAAAAAAAAAAGTGGAAAGCTCACAGCACTCAGGAGGAAACGGTGGCTACCTTACACAACCAACTGGGGGAAAAAAGATTCTACTAAGCACAATCATTCCCTCAAAATAGCCCTAAGCCATAGCACCAAATCATTGATGTATGAGATGATGTAGCAAAGAGCTCAGTAAAAAAAGCAAACAAACAAAAAAAGTCTTTAGTGACTCTCCTATACCAGTTTCTGCAATTTTTGAGGATTATTTTGTGAAAAATACGTTCAATAGTCAAACTCTCTCAGTAGTGTCAAGAACAGAAACGATTTTCCTCATATTTTCACACAAAGTACAGACGCAACCCAGTCAGGTACACACAATCAATAAACATGACTATACAGAAAGACTACTCAACTGAGACAACATCTGACTGAGAAAAGTTCCTTAATCAACATAAACCCAGACATACGCAGTTTCACACACCTCCATCTTTCACACAGACAGCAAGCAGGGAACCTATGTGAGCCGCAGAAGCAAGGTTAGAGGGGATGCATGTAAATCAACGGGACACAAAAGGCATGCAGCAGCTAGAGAGGAGATGGAGGGATGAGATGGATTCTGACTGAAAGGAGATGGACGTTTTGCTGCTGTCATTTCCCAACCAAAGGAAGCAAAGGCAAACACCGAAGTGGTGTTCGTCCCTTTGGGCGATGACAGCGGGCTTGGAACCGTTGGAAGCTGTGTGGGTTTTCGACAACACTAGAAAAATGCAGGTTGTTTTCCATCTAGTCTGTTATTTTCCACATGGTTTTGAACTGACATGTAGCTCCATCAGGGCAATTGCATACTTACTGGTCAATTTCTGTAATTACTCATTAAGAACTTTTTACAAAAGCTTCACTGGTTTTAAACTAAGCTTAACACAAAACGTAAAGAACACTGATTTGGTCTATTTTCTGTTTGTTGTAACAAGACTAAGTAATATTATTGTAAAAAAAAATCTTATTTATTTCCCCTTAAAGAGAATCCCGTTTGTAAGAAAAATGCATTTGTGGGTTGAGCAGCAGAATTGAGGATATTGGTTGCTCTAATGATCTACAAAATCCTCTCTGCAGTGTGGTGGAAGATCTTCCTCGACGTAAAAACAAGACTCATCCTCACTGAAGGCCATTTCAATGCAGAGATGAAATTCTGCAACCGGGGGATTTCCAATATCTCTTAAGCTCTGGGATTAGGTTGGGTGTGCCGAAGTGACTAAAACAACCACTGGATAAGTTGCAATAAATGCTGGTTGAGGAATGCGATGCCATCCCACAGCAGTTTATGACAAAGCTTGTGACAAGTGTGAGAAGAAGGTGCCAGGCAGAATAAAATGTTAAATCGCCAATATGGCCCAATTCTTCAAACTTTAGTCATGAAATCAAAAAATGGACACTAAGGCGGGTTTAAAATTAAAATTTACGATTTTTGTTTTGTTTTGCTTTCTTTTCTAAAAGATTATAAATTATAAAATAAATATTTTCAAAAATTGGCTTATTTCAATCATCTCTTCTGTGAGCTGTACAGCATAATATTAGTTCGAGTCGATGAGAAATTTTGTTTAATTACGACAACGTTGACATATTAGCAGATTAAAGACTCAATTTAACCAGAAGGTTTGAAAATTATGTGAAAAGGTTGTTTTAATGAGGAAAAGGCTTGAATAATTCATTTTTTGTTATTGTTTGTGTTTGGATTCTCATAAAATTACTACTTCCTACTCCAAATATTATGATTTTATTCTAGTCTTATTTCAACTTTATTATCAAGTGATTATTCTTGTAATCCTACGACTCTATTTTTATAACATAGTGACTATGTTCATTAAAAAAAGGAACTCATAGGCTGACTCTTATGCTTCCTCTTAGAACCTGAGTTCAAATTCCAAATAAATAGAAGCTGTAAAAAAAACGCTTGTCATGCAGGACGATAGGCTTTGGGTGTGCTAGCATCACTCTGAACTATGGAAACCCAGGGAGTGTATTGGTGAAAAAGAAATCCACATTTTCTAAACACTAATTGTCTAAAACCAAAGATTTGATTAATTGATAAAATCAAGTCATCACCCAGCCATAATGAACACCAAACAAGACAGTAGCAGAATAGTTCAAGGTGTGTTTTTTTTTTTTTTTTTTACGTCTTTGGAGGCCTTTACAGCAATCAGACAGAAAACCAGCAAATCTGGCTGTATTTAAGGGGAAATAGACTGGTTTTCCAGCTGTAAAAGATATCTTGCCAAAAAATCTCATTACAGCAAAAAGTACAAACGAAAGTAATTTTTTTTTTTTTTTTTTGCAAAGCAAATTAATTCTTTCAGAAGCATATTAAGAAGGTAAAACAGGCCTGAGAAAATAGCACAAACACATTTGTCTATGTTTAACAGCTGATTCTGGCTCACGGCAGGTGACTGTACCTTCTCCTTATCACTGGCCTCTCTAGCCACTGTGGAACCCTACAGAAAGAAAATGAACCACTGTGAGAAAACAGTACTGATACGCAATTAACAGACAGGTTAGAAGGAACTACATGTATTTGACTTAGAGGATAGTATTTTTTTTTTTATCTTCATTTAATTTTTAGTATATCCTCCCATCTTACCTTTAGATCATATTTTTTGTAGACAGAAAGGCGGTGGGAGAAAACATTGCGAGTAACAATCATGTAGGTCTCGTCTCCGTCCACGGTGAGACGGTACATCCCCAGAAACTGAGGCAGTAGGGTGTTGCCATGGCACTCCACAATGAACTACCAAAGGAGAGAGGAGAATACAAATTTATGGTCCTTTAAGATCACAATGGCTCTTTGCAGTGCACACAAGTAGGTTGGAACAAAAACGAAGAAGAAAACACAGCAGGACCACTTTAAGAGCGTTTTTTTGGTTATCAGCTTTGAGGTGATAAATGGATATGAGGGCCACAGGGCCCTCATATCTAAAGGCTCTTATAGGAAAACTGTACTCAGTCCAATTTTATTGGAATAATTCTTATAAAATACAGCAGTAAAAGAAAAAAGTAAAAGTAAAACATCAAAAATGAAAAATGCAAAATAAATGTTAAATGACTGCAATTCATTTAGTTAGGTTATAAAACAAGAAAAAACAGACACAATATTTATGGAATTCATAGAGACCTCTTAAAATATGTAAAAAAAAAAAACAAACCCCAACAACAATAATTTTGTTTTTTGTATAGTAAAAAGGTCATTTTTCACCTGATGATATTTCTTTAAAATGTTGTGCATCTCAGCCACATCCTCGCTGCTGATGGTTTTGATGACATAGCGCTTATCGTAAGAGGTATGAAAGCGGGCCCCACTGCGACCCTGGGCCTCGCTGTTCAAGGGAGCGCTGCGAGTCAGAGAGTTCTGCAAAAACAGAACAAAGGTAGCAAAGCTCACACAAAAGATATAGTATGATATAAAGATATACTATGGACAAATTTCGGTTTATATTAGATTTATACTCCTTACATGTTTTGTGCACTATAACCACATATTTTAGTGTATTTTATATAATAAATTGACACAAATATGAACATAATGAAACTAAAACGCATGTAAACATGATTTACTAATTTTAAACAAATAAAAATCTGAAAAGTGTGGATTACATCTCTCTTGAGTCCAAGCCTATACTTTGCAGTATCATTTTTAATTACAGCTACAAGCCTTCAAGGGTGTGCCTAGGCCAGTTTTCAACACTTTTTTGTCATTCCTTTTTGAAAAAGAGGAATGACAGAGGAAACTTACAATAGGCCTCGTTGAGCATCAATTTTCCAAGTCTTGTCAAAGACTTAATTAGACATAGATCTGGACTTTGACTGGGCCATTTAAGTATATGAAAATTCTTTGAACCAAGCCATTCTATTGTGACTCTGCATGAATTTTTAAAGTTGTCCTTCTATAGTAGTGACTCTTCATCCAGGTGCCAGGTCTTCTGGAGCCTTCAACATGGATTCTACCACAGATATGTTTCACCATGGAGACCGCTTTCACAGTGACGTACAGAGCTAGTTTTCTGCAAATTAGCCAGAAAGTTACATTTTGGTCTCATCTACTTTGAGCACCTGTTTCCTATAAAATCCCAATAAAATGTATTTATGTTTGTGGTGGAAATGGGGGAGAAAAAAACTCCTCCAAGAAACTGGATAAAGATACCAGATCTAAAACGTATCCTGACATATTCTACCTAAACAGATTGGATTATATGACTGAACTTTCCAATCCATAATGTCCATCATCCACCTTTGACTCACTGCCTCCCACGCAGCAGTCTGAACACGCAAGATTCTGACCCCTGTACACATGGAGGGAAACAGCTGCTGCCCAGACTTTGGAGTCCAACGTAACATGATCCAACATCTCCTGGCACAATCCCTCATTCACTAGGAATTCTTCACCCACCAAATCCTTTTCTTCTCTAGAAACGACTAGAGAACCGCCTCTTCAGAAAGATAGAAAATTATCCTTTAAAATAATTTCTTAGAGTTGTTTTAGTAGGTCACTGTATGCCACCAGCTGGGTTTTTCTTAATACATGGGGGAAAAATATCATTACATTTGCACTTTAGGGATTCTTCCAAAAATGTTACTTGATATTGTTACGAACTGAGAATTAAAAAAAGACAACAAAACAAAACAAAAACAATGAAATAAATCCATAAACTCTACGCTTTAACCCTATAGGGAAGCAATTTAGTCAATTCTACTCTTTATTTAGACTGGAGAGCTCCCCATTCACTCCGACCAACTGAATCCTAAAGTAAACATTAAGGGAGGACAGCTGCAGCGCACTGGAACACAATGACCTCCAAATACTGCCAAATCACTGACTGCACTGGGAAATGGGGGCTTACTGGGAAAGAGGGAAAAAAAAAAATCAAGGAACTGCAAAATTTGGAGAAAAAAAAAGCACATCGACAGTACTTGAATGAAGATCTGCATTAACTGGCAACCTCCAACTGATTCAGACCCATTTATATAGGGATTAAAAAGAAGAAATGTGAAGTCTGTTTATACCGAGAAATCCTGATCGTCAATACCGAACCTCTCCCTGAGGTTTCGGAACACGAGGGGGCAGTACTCCTTGAATTTGAAATGGCTCGGCATGTTCTCCCTGCAAACACAGAAACAAAACCAATCAGGAAACACAAAGAGCATCGATCTTCAGGTGGTGCAAGTCTGAAATGTGATTCTCTTTAGCGCTGTAACAATTTAAAGGATGAGAAATATATCTTACTACATTGTTGTAACATATAATAAGCCTTACTTGTTAAAGAGGTGGTTGTCCACTTTAATCTTAGAATAGGCCTTGAAGTCATCTGGCATGAGCATGATGGGTACCTGAACGTGGCTTAACTCGTTTATCTGCGCAGAGAAACAAAGAAGGTCAACAGGTCAGCATATTTATACTAGAAGCAATGAAACAATGCGATGGACTGGTTTCCTGGTTTGTTGTCATGGAGTGGACAGACTAAAATTTGTAACATATGCTTTGAGGCATCATTTCAAATGTTTCCTTTAAATGTGTATTTCATCAAGAAGAAAACTTTCTGTTATGACCAGCAGGGAAAACAAATAGTGATTTGGCATTCTAAAGAAACAAACCTTTTGCCAGAACTAGTGTAAACCTGACAGGAGAGAGTTAAACCTCCAATAACCCAGGGCTTGTGACACATTAAAAAGAACCGCTTCCGTATAGGGTTACGATTCGTTTTCTCAGTAGTTAGTACAAAGGTTGCAATTTTAACATATTCACATGACCAAGTAATCATAAATCCTGATGATTCTAGAAAGTGACCTGGTATCGGTCAGGCTGTACTCATTTTCAAAAGTAATATGCTTTCTTATTTTGTCAATGACCCACTGATCAAAAAAGACAGGCATCAGCCTGGCCTAAGCCCTGCACAAGACTAAGCAGGTATGGAAAATGAATGAATGATTACACCAAAACATGCCTTCATCAGTTATCATGCTCTTGATAGTAGAGCAATCTTAAAGCCAAATACTCAAATTATTGGACCAGTGTATTTTCTTTCTTTTATATTTTAATCAAAGCACGAAGACTTGAAGTTATTATTAGGACTTAGATAAGCGCAAAGAGTTCAGCCCTGGACCAATCCCCTCGTCTAAGCTCTTGGTATTATGAGAAGTCTACAAATGGTGCCAAAACTGTTGAAGTTTAGAAGTGTTTTAAATAGACAGATTAAAACAGGTCGGAGACATCAGCATAACAAAAAAAACCCCTTCAGAGTTTCATTAACATTTAAGTAAGGTACGAGTTAGCCAAGTGGGTAAGAGGCATGACATGCTGTACAACTGAAAAATAAATTAAATACATTTTTTTAGCCTGTTTTGTCTACTAGGCTAAGCTGTGTCACGCTACATTAGGGCTGGGCAATGTGGCTGAAAGACATCACAATATAAGCGTTTTATATCAGTCGATATCGATAACTACCGATAGATTTTTTTGTTTTCAAAATCTGAAATGTTGCCAAACTGGTGATGTAAAAAAAAAAAAAAATAAATAAAAAATCAGGCAGATCTTTCAATAAGTGATGACGTTACAATTAGCACTAGAAGCTGCGCAAAACTTTTTACGACTCAGAAATTTAAAAATTGTGCAATTTTGGAAATGACTTTTGAAGTTTTGGTCTAAATTAGAGCTTGACAATTAACTCCAGTTGCATTTCGGCTTTGATTTTTGACCCCAAACATTCACGACAAGAACGTAATTTTAAAAAAAATAGCGATTGGTAAAACAATTTTTGTTATATTATGCATTGCAAGCACACACCTATCCTGTTCTTTAAATAAATGCTTCCAAACTCAACTATTCAATATTCACCTAAATAAGACTGATGAGGATTTTTTTCCCATAGTTCCCCCAATCAAAAATTCAAACCTTAAAAATGACACTGATTTTATTAAAGTAGACACAGACCATCACACTGAGTTAGACTTTACATTCAATGACTGCATATTTACAATAATGAGTCAACAGAACGGAACGCAAGGGGACACTTGACATCCTGGCACACTAATAAAGCCAAAGGGCTTCAAACATGTACTGCCCCTTTCAGGTATTTCCACTTCTAGCTGGCTCTGCTCCACATTGCTGCATTACGTAGACCTGACATTTGTTATGACAGTAGGCACAGCTTGATAAACATATGATGTGTGTGTGCTTGTCTCTGTGCATGTTTCTGGTGGTGGCCTCCAGGCAAGAATGCTGGCAGGTTGCTGGATTTGCCCTCTATTAATAACCTCACATTTCAGCAAGCAATTTTTAAAATATCGGTGATCTGAAAATGCTCCAACATTCAGGCCTTTGCGAGTTTTAACATTTATTTACGGAACCCGACACTGTTCATCAATAAAACTTAAGAGCATTTTGTTTTATGCTTTTGATGCTAGAATCATTTTAACAAATTCACATTGTGGACTTATTTAGTTTTAACAAATCATCCATTCTTTCATTCACATCCAGATTTTAGTTCTTTTAGAGTCGCCACCCTGTCTGGTTGTCATTTATGATCATGTTAATTTGCCTCTTCTGCTCTCCTTTAAGGACAGTTAAAAGCAAAAGTACAATTTTTTGATTTGGCTCAATGACCACTCCACTCTAGACTGAATGTAATCATAACTGTGGAAAAAAACACCAACTCCTCTTTCCTGGCCTGGCGTTAAAATGCACAGTGCCATATTGACACAAAAGCTTCAGCATGACTGTTCACATCTGCCATTAAAGTCCATCCTGAGTAACCAGATCTGAGTCACTTACTCTACATGCTTGTGACACATTGAATTTATTGTCTGGGTGAGCACCACTACAAGTTGTTAAACCAGCTGCAGAAAAAAAGATCACCACACTGGAAATAAAACAACTAATTCACATTGATTAATTTCCTTTGATCAGCTCTGATTTGTGATTTGCAAGTCAAACATTGTTTTTCGACCTCCCTCTAAACCAGAAAACATAAGACCTCCCACCATTTTCAGTCTAGAAAAGACATCAGCTGACAGAAGACAGTGTCTCTGGAAGTTGTCATGTAGCAATCACAACTATTAATGCTAATTCACTCATCATTCGAACATTTTGAGCAGGCTTGAAATTTTCACTAGTCATAGCCATTTCTCTGCAAATCTGAACAATCACCTTAAAGTTTTCTGTGTTTCCTTCTTTTCTGACCAGTCATTGCAATTAGCTGAATTTTGACCAATCCTCCAAGCCCCCTTCTAAATTAACACAGGCCCCCTTCTAACTGTGACACAGCTTTAAAAGGACATCTCTTAAAAGCTGAAACTGCAAGATCAAACAATGTGTTATGGTAAATGGTAACCTTTGCCTTTTTTTTTGTTTTCTTGCACAAACCATTTTGAGATTTTTTTTTTCAGAATTTGCTTAAAGAGTGTACACAGTTCATGTTGACTTGAATGACCAGTTCTTTGGCATTTTGAAAACTCAGGATATGATTTTATTTGTATTAAAGATGCCATTTCGATAAGAATTATGTTAAAATCCTGTTTTTTCGGAAGGTTATCTGCAGCAATTATAACTTTTTTTGTAATACAATGTTGTAGCAAAAATAAAGCTTAAAAAAAATAGCAATTTTTGAATAATGCCCTGCAAAATCAGTCATTTTATGCTGCAACAATAAAAAAAAATAGCAAAACATCCTCGAGGAATTGATTATTATGAATTAAAACTATTGAAAATAAAATTGTTTTCTGACCAATCACTGCACATGGCTGTGATTTTAAATAAATAAAATAAAAATAAATTTAATTATGGTTAACAGCATATAGCATCTCCTACACTTATAAAGGATCCAACCATAAGATAAAAGAAACCGTTGAGAATAGCAAAAGAGAGTAGCTAAAAAGAAGAAAGTAAAACTGAACAATAGACAGCAAGAGCAAAAGATATGGAAATGAAGACACTTGTGTGTCAGAGTCAGCAGATGCCATATCCGAGTATGTTTCAGCACCCTTGTGTGACAGGCACTGACGTCACACTGGGAGTTATAAACAGATGCACTCTTGGTACTCAGTAGGGAGATGTCACCTAATCAACAAGGCTTGGTTTTACACACGAGCAAAGACAATGCCTAACAACATATACAGCCTGAAGTACACAATTCTTGACATAAATAGAAGAAGATGCAAAACTACAATGGAAAGATTTATTTGATAAAAGAAGTGGCACAATTCTCAACACTTAAAAAAAGCCTCACATCTGCTGCACTGACTATTTTTGTACCATTACCGATTTTAGTAACAAATGTCCCCATTTCTTCCTTTAAATTCTTCTACTTCAAACATGTAAAAGGGTAGCTTCAGTGAAAGTCTTTATTGAAATGATAATTTAGGTTACCACGCTTGTGCCTCAAAGTAAGACTTTGTTTTGGATAATAAGCCATTTTTCAAAATGTAGTTGAGAAACACTGTTTAATGTTCCTCTCTAAAAGATGTGGTTCTATCTGTAAATAACAGCAAAAGTAAATAATGTCTACTCGTGGTTCTTATTTTGAGGAGAGTAGCTTTTACGTTATGCTTTAACACACGCCTTCTTGTCTTTGCTCATCCTCCTGCAGTTATCAAACTTGCAGACAAATTTCATACCACCACTTCCTTCTTGTCTCCATGGCAATGAAGACTGGTTTTCCGGCCCTGGGTGAAGCAACTCTGCTATGTTGCTCCATTGGACAGGAAGTTGATGAGAAAGAGCATGCTCAGTCAGCACATGACATAACCTTGTTTTTCTGAATGTTGACTTGACTAACTTTCAGCACCTTGCAGAAAACTGTGAGGACAGAGATAATACGTCTTGACACAGCAAACACAAAAAAAAGCAGGGCTGGAGGGAAACATTTGAAAAAGAAGAGGAAATCTATGGCTAGATAAGCTTTAGTCTGATCATCTGATTCAACATCTCTAAGTAGAATTTTCCACTGGTAAAATGTGCACACCAAGTTCCTCCTAAACTACATCTACATTACATAAAGAAGTCAAGAAGTAGTAACACAATTTCATCATATTTTCAAATAAACAGAATGTGTAAATTAAATATAAGACAAGCCACATGACTCTACATCTAATATTAAAAATAGCAGAAGTTGCTGTATTCATATTCAAGAGATTTCTCTGCAGATACGCTCTGTAGTGTGACAGTGTTAAAACTGGTTTTGACACATACAGTTCCTAAGTGTTGTAGATCTTTTGCAAGGAGCTTGCATGTGAGAACAAGCAGTGTTTGAAGCATTAACTCTGGGGAGAATTTGCAAAGTTGATTTCTCAAGAATATATTGGAAGAAAATCAGTGCATGAAATTTTTTTTTTTTTTTTTTACAAAACTTTTCCACGAAATGGCCACAAAAGGCAAGCCTCGCTTACAGCTTGGTGGTTTAGTCAGCCACATCCCACATGAATTAATCAGTTCGGCAGCAGCAGAGTAACAGAAGCACAGGAGATCTGAATGGAGCGCTGCAGACTTTGTCCACTTCACACCTACTTGCTAACTCTGTTACATCATTGACGTACTTGTAAACACTCCCAATGCTGGTTTAACACACATAAGGTCTGGTTTGAGAGGGTTATGTAATATGTGAACACAACACCTATTCTTTCAAAAGATTTTACTTTAAATAAGCCAAAGTGTCAGAAAAAAAAGTTGTTTTTTTTTTTGCTATACTTGGATACATTTTGCCATGGTGGATGTTGTGGTTGGATGTTTTTTGTTTTTCTTCTTTCTGGAAGTGGACACTACCAATATCTCACCAAGCTGCCAGCCTTTTAACAAAAATTAAGAAATCAGATGTTTGAAAGTGGCTAACCTTGAGTCCTCTCCATTCAGTAACAAGAAATGGCATGATTTGCCACTCCAAAAACTTTTATCGGACAAATTCCAATGTAGGGTTTAACAAAAAACAAAAAATCTGATCTTTTTCTGATCTGAACTCTGAAATTTTGATCCTGTTACTGAGAAAAGAAAACTAAAAGTTTGCCATTTTCACAATCAGAGTTGTTTAGATTGAGGCACAGAGTTATGAAGAGTTTTTAAAAAGAAAATGTTTTCTACAACATCTCGTGACATGTCTGCAATTCACTTAGACTGGATCAGAGCAAGATTTTAAACAGATAGCAGACACAAAGCAAGATAACAGTAAGGTTGAGTGGAATAGCTTCATTAAAGCCGTGCTATTTCAGCCTTTTGGGACATTTACCATTCATATACATGATGAGATTGGAAATACTCTGGAAACCATTAAAGATCAACAATTTGTTGGCAGTACATACTGAGACTCTTGTTTTCCTAACTATGCTGACACCTAATAAAAGATGCTGAAAACAGTTTAAAATGTCAACCTTTTCATTTTGCCTAAACTTTAAAATGCTGATAAAACAGTTTTACAGAATTGACTTCATCAAGGGTTGGTTGAACAAAAAAGTGTAAAAAAAAATGATTATACACTAGAAAGCAGCTTACAGATGGAAAAGTATTTAAAGTGTGTGTCTAACCATAGAAGAGTTAAGATTTATTTGAAAAACATAGCGCCAGTGGTGACTTAAACATGAAAGTACTCTAGAAGCTGCATAATGCTCAACCCACAATAATCAGCAGGGACACCAACATGTCAAATGGTGGACTCGTCATGTTTCAATCTCAATTGCGGTAATACAGGACACAAACTTTCCTGCTCTAGAGCTCATGTAACTCATACTCAACTATCCTCGAGTAGGCAGACACAGTTTATCACATGCCTCCAACTACTCATGTAGGCTATTTGTGACTTTGTATTAAAGTGATCTTTAAGACTAGCCAATAAATGTACAGAAATTCACATTTGGTTCTCACCAGGCTCATAAACTAAGCAACTGACAAAGTCATGATGTATAGGAGCCTCAAAGCTGTTTTTTCACTAACCACAGAGTGGATGTCTTTAGCTGCACCTGATAAATGTACTTAAATGGCTTATAAATTATCTTAAATGTACAATGTGCAAAGATGGAGGGATACAAAACTTTTAAGCAATTGGATAAAGAATAGGGTCTATGAATGATAATATTTTGTTATTCCATTTAATTTTTCTTTAACTTAAAAGCACTTAAAATCAAACTGCATAATTTTCTTGTCTTTTTCAGATTGCATGTGAAACTTGGTAATCAGGCTTTTTCACAAGAAATTGACAGCCCTGTTTCCTGTGACTGGCTTGATGCTTAAAATTCGATTCTTTACCTCATTTCACTTAAATGTAAATAATATAGTAACCTCAATAATCTGATATTACCCTGGTTTAGTAACTACTTTTTCAACTATCAGGTTCTCACATTGCTTACTAAAAAAATGTTAGTGGTTTCTGACTCACACTGAATAAAAAAAACAAAAAAACAACTTAATGTTAAACACAGAGTGTTAAATTGTGAGGGAAATAAAGCATTCACAACTCTATAACCCACAAGGGAGCCATTTGTCCACGGGGTGAGACGGCAGTCAGAGTGTCTTAGTCTGCCTCATTTTAATTTAGTGAGTTGCTTTCTCAGATCAATTTTTCTTTAGTTAACAAACAACAATAGTTTAAATGTTTTTACAACATGGTTATTTTACCCTTCAACCATTTTATATTTGCCACTTCATATGGCAAATGCACTTGAGAGGATAGACCAGTCATGGAGCTTTCAGCAATTGTTAATATTTAAACAGAAAATGCGTTCTGGCATACATAATACTTTGCTCTTGTGAAACAGGAACTTTAGCAGCCTATTTAATTTCCTCATAAACATCAGAGTAAAGACCTTAAAGAGGATTTATCCAGTTTGTATCACTACTCAGCTTCGTAGCTACCATGCTGTAGGGCTTTAGGCAAAAAGCTTTTTTCTGTCTTTCTGCCACACTGACAAAATTCCTCCAAACAATAGCTTTGGTTTTCCCTTTTTGACTAAACACCATCATAAAGGCTGAATATACTTGCTACATTATGGGAGATTTGAACTTCAAGCACTGGCTCATGTTTTTGGTTGGCATTTTGATTTTTAGCCATAAATATCCAGGTGAGCAACTGCAAGGAAAGAGATGGACAGAGTTGTGTACCTGTGTCGCTGATGTCAAAAATTGTTTGACAACTTGAGGAATAAAACATCTCAGTTTTTATCCATTTTGACCCAAATGCTTTGGTATTATTTAGTGTCAATTACACTGAAATATTAATAACTTTATCATCCCTATGACCAGCAACTCTTTTGCTTGTTCAGGATTGACACAGGTATTTTATAGAAGCACTGTAGTGACTATAAGCCAGATTTTTATGTGGAATTTTGTCCTGATTTCCACCTTCTGAAAATCTTAAGAACGCCTCAACATTGGGATAATGTTAAGAGATATTCCTGCCATGTGTTGTGTATCTAGAGGGATCTGGTCCACTTGGGTGGACGTCAGGACCACTCCAATCTAAAATTATTATCTTGGTCTGTATTCCTCGAGGAGAAATGATAATGCAGACTGTTGAATGTGATGGTTAGCCAATCAGAAAGCATGGTGACAGAAACATGGAGCTGAATCCAAGATATACAGAAGACAAAACAGCTGCAAGGGTGCACCAGAAAGTCCAGCGGACATTGGAGACGTCTTTGTTTTGTGGTTTCCTCTGTTAAATATAGTTCAGAAACTATTGCCATTGCTTCTTCCAATCCATCATATTTGCTTATTCTGAGCTCACCTTTTGTCTCGAGAGTTTTTACAATATTTCCTATATGACATCTGAATGTTGGTGAGTGAAAATCAGTGTGGTTTCTGTTGGCTCGACACAACACACTGTGCAACCAAACCTGTTAAATGTAAGATTTTTTTTACTATCTTGTGTGGTCTTTCAAGTTTTGAAAATTGGTTGATAAGTTTAATGTCTCGCTGTGTGAACCACAGCAAGTTGGCATTAAGTCAACTTTATCAAAGCAAAAATGTATCCGTGCTTTTACAACTACAAACATTTCCTCCGAGCACAGATACAGTCAAATGCTCAAGTAAAGAACAAAGGCAATCTTAGACTATCTTTCATGATAAAAAAACATCCCTCAACTAATTAGGAAGAGATGACATTCACACCAGAGGAAAGAAAATAACTACCTTAGTATGTATGAGCTCTGAGAGGAATGCACCTTCCGATTGAGTATTTAGCGCTTCTGGCCAAACCTGATTATTTAATATACTGCTTGACTCAATTCTAACAAAATTATCTGCTTTCACACTTATGTGGGAAAAATCTTATTTCCCCTCATTTTCTGCTGGATTCAAAGAAACTGGATTAAAATGTCATGTTCAGATATATGGCATTGTATGTGCAAAAGCCCTGGAATAAATGGAACGGTACTCAATTCTTATTTTCAGATCAGGCCTCTATAAGAGAAAAAGGTTTATCCAAGAAAAGCTTGATCTAAGAGAAAATGAAAATACTGCCCATGGAAACAAAACACCAATGTTTTGAGTAAGCAGACACAATTTAAGACATGCCTTCAACAACTCATGCAGATATACGGATTAATGGAGAACAGTACACAATGGTAAAATATTGTTCTCTTATTTAAAACAAAAAGGAAGTTTAGTCAGCAGGAACAAAAGCCCTTTTAAATTAGTGTTTTGCTGTGGGACTGGAACAACATCAGGAGATGGCTTTTCGGTCTTTCCCTCGGGGTATCAGGAAGTGAGGTATCACCTTTTTTGTTTTCTTTACCCGGAATCAGTAGACATATTAATGGTGAGTCACTCCAGAAGATATTTATAGCAACCTCCATGCAAAACCTCCATGCTGAGTCTCGTTCAGAACGAGACTCAGCTACCTCGATTAAGACAGACACAGGAAAGATAAAACACCCCTCCTCTCTGTACCTTAAGTGTATCATCAAGACAAGACAAGGTAATATAAAATCTGTTGATCTGCCAGGAAATCATTCAGCTGAAGAAAATTTGAAGAAGTTTTACCATATGCCAGTGTATAGAAAAGCTTGTGTCTAAATATGATAAATTATTTTTTTATGTTGGTGGATTCATCCAAAGATTATAGAAAAACTACTGTGAGTTATGTATGAGATATTTGTATTTTGTTTGCAAAATGTCAAACTATGAAAACAACTTCAATTATCTAACATTTTTCCACCCACACAATAATTGCACCAGTTTTTTCAGGCCAAGTTTACTGGCCTAAAAGTAGTCTGTGGGCAAGTGACCAATCACACCAAACTCTGGCTTGAGGAGTTAATATGTTGGCTAGTTGGATTTGTGGGAGGGGGTTGCATTTATGGAACCTGTACATCAGTGCATGTTTTTGCATGTTGCTGCAATCTGGTTGCATTCTCAAGCCTCACCCTGAAATTGTTCCATTGCACTGTCCTGTTATTTACAGACTGAGGTTACTTTTGAAATCACTTTAGTGTAGTAAGTAACCCTATAATAATGCCTTCATTAGCCTTCACACCCTATCTCAGTGGCTCACTCTGGCGATTTGATTCAGAATGCCAGTTCTTGCAGAAAGCAAGTAGTACTTTCTAAAGCGAAACAGCAGGAGATGTAGCCTAAAGCCATGAGAAGAAAAGGCGCTGGCCGATTCCCTGCTCCCTAAAATGCAATCCAAGAGAACAGTTTGAACATGCACACCCTCCTAATGTGTGCCTCTTCAGCACAGTTCTTAAAAACACAACACGGTGAAAATTATGAACTTTAAATGAACCTTCATTGGGACAACTTTGTGTTACTGGGCATGTGTGAATAAACAGTTTTGTAAACTGGTGTATTTTTTAAGTTTGCAAATCATACAAACTACACATTTGAAGAGTTTTGATAAAGAAAATGTAGCTACCAGTTTTTATTTATTTGCAGGTTTGTCATATTTGGTGTCACAAGATCAATATGCAGATCTCTCCAGAATGCGAACTAATACTGAGAAGCAAAGCTGTACGGAGTAAAACCTGCTTTGAACCTTACTCTGCCCCCAGGCTTAACACCACAGCCAGGTGGACAGTAATCCAACCAGACTACAGCTTAGATAAAGAACTACACCTTTGAATGTTCAGAGCTCTTGGCTTTACATACATGATGCTATTTTGAGGACGTGTAATCCAAACCTAAGTGTAACCCTAACACTGCACCAATAAGCACCTGCTACTAAGTGAGCATTTGTGGGGACAAGAAAAAAAATTTACAAATAAAAAATAAACCAAATCAAACTTTTGCCAATTTCTACAAACAAGAAATGCTGAAAAGAATATGCCTCTGTTAAGATTGCTCTTAAATATTTACAATAATGTTATTTCCATGTTTTGTCTTCTGTGTCAGCAGCTTTAATAAATAGGACTCTCATCATGCTATCTTCTAAAATCCATGACATGGCTGATAAAAAACTCAACAATGTCCTTTGAAATACATCTTGTTTGATATTTCAATCCTGCCAGCTCAATTTCATTTAACTTTACACATATTTTAGAAATAATTTTATCTGTCAGCTATAACATTGTATGCAACATTTTTTTTTTTAGCTTAAAACATTTTATATTTGTTTTTTTTTTTTTTGCAGAGAATGTGAATAGTATTTTTTAAAAAAAGCAAATCCCAAAAAGCAACTTCTGTCTTTTTTTCTCCATGGATGAATTGGTTCAGCTTGGCACCCTTCTGAAGACACAACTCATGTAAACAGATAGCTACAATAAACCGTCTCTATTTACATTCACAAACTGCACAGCTCTCACTGGTAAACTCAAAATCCAAAAAAGGAAACAAAAAGCTGAAAACGAACAATTTGATTAGAAAACATCAAGACCTTAAAAAAAAACACCCACAGCTTGTATTGAGGAAGCAGTAGATATTTTGCATTATTGTTGAGGTGTACTGTGCACTGTAAAATATGTAAATTAGGCCAATTGAAATATAAAATGTGTGGTTCAGTTGTGTTAAATCAGAATCTACTTGTGAGTTTATCTGCCTTTCACAGAATGACTACTGTAAAGCAATGAAAAAAAGAAAATAGAACAAAAAAATTCTACCGCTTTATTTACTCATTTTATTTGGTATCACAGTTCCTGCTTTTCTCCAAGGTACAGGAATCTGGCATCAAAATTCATTGCTAGGGTTCCTGCTTGTAAAATTTATCTCCTCTTCTGGACACTTTTTAAAGAAAAATCTACTGTATCACAAGTGAGTATTTTGTAGGAATGATTCATTACTTTGCGACTGCAATTGCTACTACATCATGGTCAACCTCCATATATAATGCATTGCTTTAGCTTTGCTGTTACAGGAATTTATCTACCAGGTATCCCTCCCGGTCTTCAAAATGGTTTGCTATAAAAGCACCATGCATAAAACATACAAGACATAGTTTACAAAGTTTGATGTGAATACGTTTGAACACCAAATTATTATCACAACTACGCCTGTCACAATAACAAATTTTGCCGTACGATAAACTTTCCCAGAAGTTATTGCATTAAAAGATAATATTGTTATTTTGAGAACATTTTTCAGTAATATACTAGTAATGGCAAAATAACACAAGAACACATTCTCAAAAACCAATAAACTTTAAATTCTTATGAACATATAACACTGGAACCGAAAGACATTTTAAAGATCTAAAGTAAGTGAACGAAAACAACAAATCTTTTCCTTCAAAAAAAAGAAAAAAAAAAAAAAAGAATAAGGGGCTAGTTAAGACCAATGCAGCAGAAGACCTTTGTCATCCAGCATTTGGTAGAAAGAAAGAGAGAAAAAAAGACAAAAACAATAAATCATGCAAGTGAAAATTATTGAGTTTGCTTTAACTTGTCACGCGATCAGTTGGAGAATTCATCCGTCCATCCATTTTCTAACACCGTTGTCCCTAGTGGGGTCAGGAAGGGTGCTGCTGCAAATCTCCAGCTAACGTTCCAGGCGTTCCAGTCAGTTGCAGGGCAACACAGAGACAGACAGGGCAAACAACCATGCACGCACACACTCACACCTAGGGAGAATTTTTTGGGACGGTGGGAGGAAGTACCCGGAGAGAACAGGGAGAACACGCAAACTCCGTGCAGAAAGACCCCGGGGCGGGAATCGAACCCAGGACCTTCTTGCTGCAAGGCAACAGAGCTGCCAACTGCGCCACTGTGCAGCCTCAGTTGGGGAATTAACAGAAGCAAAACAGCATACTCATGCTGCATTTAATTGAGTTAGGAATTTTGGGTTACATATTGTGAAAGGACCAGTCCCCACAAAATTTTGTTCAGTTTCTAAACCTTCTGCAATCAGATTGGCTTGATAGCCATGTTAATATCATAAACTGTATTTGATTCTATATGGTTAATAATGGTGATGTAGTTCACTGCACTGGGCTAATCTAAGGGAAACCACAAGCACTTAGTACACTCAGTAAAAAAAAAAAAAAAAAGGTCATTTGTCATTTCCGCTCTAAACTGAACTTTCTATTGCTCCTTTCAGTGTTCGTGAAACCTTCTGAATTTTGCATGGGAGAGCCTCAGGCAGGACATTTTTGAAACAATATACTCACGTGCTGCAGATTAATACCTATTTACTAGTAGGTATTATAATGACCGCTGACATTTGCACTTATGAATTTTATACATTCAGCAAATTACAGCTACTGTTGTTGTGGGTACAGATTCTGAAGTTGACAGTGATGAGCCTGACAGTAATGATTCCAATTCAGTAACTTCCCCGTTTGAACTGTTATCTGATATTAATATTCACTGCTATTAAAAGTGGTTTGATGTCACACATATCTTTACTGTAAGTTTTGCTACAATGATCTGTTCAGTAATTTGAAAATAATAATAATAATAAAAAAAAAAAGATTTTTTTTTTTTGTTTTTTTCAAAATTCAAAACATTTTCCACCATGAGTTTTGGACAGTCACTCAGCTCACTAATATACATTTTATTATAACTGGTCCCAATATATAATCCCTCTCGAAAAAACTTCCTGTATAGCAGCTGTAAGGAGCTGTTGAATGTAGACATTAATATTCAAGGATTGATACCTTTCACTTTATCAATCCTTTTAAATTTAATTTAAAACCCACCTAAACACAGCGGGTTAACACACATTAAGAAGTATATTTTTTTAATTCAAACAGTTTTGCTTTCCTTCCATCATCTCTGTGCCACAGTCTGCTCAGCTTCAAATGCGATGCAATAATTGCGCTGTGATGTCAAGTCGAGCAGCCGACTGAAATACAGTGACCTGTTGAGGAAAGCTGTGCCCTTTGGTCACAACGTTGACGGACACGTGTGAAATCATCGCACTACACCGCATGTGTTTTTCATTGTAAATGCAATGATGTTTTTTGTTGCACAATAATAATTTATGCCGGTACTGTCCAATGTGTTTTTACAAACACTGCTTATTTGAAGCATCCCTTTTTGCTTAGGTAAAGGTCTATTTCACATTTTGTAAAAGAATCTGAACTGTAATTAATCATCCCTAGTTCAAAATCTAAAATTCTTCAACTAGCTTATTCTACACTAAATAGAACAGCTTGAGATGGATCAACTTATTCTATTTCAAGTATTGTTATGTTTCTCCATCTACATCTCAATCTGAGAACATTTTTACATTTTTGTCATTTCCGCTCTAAACTGAACTTTCTATTGCTCATTTCAGTGTTCGTGACACCTTCTGAATTTTGCATGGGAGAGCCTCAGGCGGGACAAAGAGAACATTTTTAAATTTTTGTCCTGTTTTTCACATGTTACATACCAAAAGTCACTGTTTTTCGCAGAATGGGTTTTGTTAGCGAAGTGGACGTGTGCTTCAGCAAGGGGAAGGAGTTTTCAGAAGTGGGTCACCTGGGGAACCAGTGGTGAAAGAACTGCCTCTGATTATCAAAAACAATATCAATAAACTTTGAATTAGGTGCATCATTTCAGTATGTTAAAAAAGCAATAGAAGAACCTCTGAGATTACATCCCTTATTTGGTTTATCATCCTTGTTGCAGGGCGTATTAACATATTTACAATGGTGCCAGATATACGTGTATGCTTTCTGACTGTACGGTTCTGTTTCATTCAACATGTAGCAAAAGCAGAAAGGAAATCAGTGATAACATGCCTGGCATGGTCAAATGTTCTTTCCTGACATAGAGCTATACAGGCTTGTACTATATATGCACAACAGGAAGTCAAAGAGGAGTTAACAACCCAAGCAGGCAAGCGCATTCACTTCAAAATCAAAGCATACATCAGCACTGAATAATTCCTACAATACTAAAGTTTCATTACTGTTACATCTCAGTAGATGTGCCATACAGTGACACTGACAGGAGACCTAACCACTGGAGTTATGTCGTCACGTGTAACAACACAAAGCCTCATGGTTTTGACAGCAAATGTGGCTTAAAGTGGAACATCAAAGAGTCGACGGGGGGGAAATAAGTGTGTATCATCATCAAGGCATTAGACGATCTCACTTACCGAGTGATTGATCCCCCACATGAGTACGCTTAGCAGAGGGTCGCTGGCACGGAAGAGCTTCACTTTCTGAGCGACGAAGTGTTTCTTCTTCGTCTTCGTTTTGCTCGCAATAGATGCGGCGATGCTGGCCGCCGAAGCCATGTTCCAAGCGAACTGGGTGGTTGCTGCAGTCCGACCGATGGATGGTGTGTAGAGAGCGTCTCCGCTTGAAGCTGGCACTGTGGCCTCACGATGTAGTAGTGTTAACACTATTCATTTAGCCACCTAACAAACCGAATGGGCCGAGTGTTCTTTTGATGCCAGGTACAGTTTGGGTTCCGTCTTAAGAAAGGATGAGACGAAGCTAACAATGCTGCTCTTCTGCACCTAAAGCCGTCCTCCGCCTCCCTCAGCCCACATCAACACTCTTCCTTCCTCGACTCGTCTGGAGCCCTCACTGAGCTGGCGTTAGCATAGCTAGCTACACGGGATAGCAAACACTAAGTGTTAATATAATAAAATAATAAATATAAACACTGACAACTGGAGAAAGGGTAAATTCCCGTGGGAAATGGCGAACAAGCTAGGTTTTATCTGCAAAAGGGAAGATAAAAATGACAAATGAATGATGCTAAACGGCTAACCAGGCAAACCGCTATAGCTCTTCCGACCTTCGTTGGCCATATGACGGTAGAAAGCAGAAGCAGGCTCCGCCGCTCACTGCTGCTTCGCTACCGTTAGCTCGCAAGCTAACCAGCTCTACTACTAGCCAGCTTTCAAGGTCCTCCTACGCGTTTGTAATCAGTCCGTAGAGATGACAGGGGCGTATCCTGTCATATCCATGCGCTGTTCGAAATAAAACACCGACCAGCAGATAATACGACGTTAATGTCCACTGGAGGTCAGCTCCAACTCCGAAGCACTGATGTTCATGTGTGCTGCTGTCAAATGACAGCTCGACGGATGGGAGGTGACAGTCCAAGCCGTGCAATGTCTGCTGCTGCGCTGATTCGCCGCACCTCCCTCTCTCCTCACTCAAGCTTCCCCTGTCCTTCTCTAGCATAGACCAGTTTTTTATATATATATATATAGTCCTGAATTAAAATTTTATGTTCAACTACCCACCAAGCATTCAACATTTAGTGCTTTCTTTTCTATACATTTTCAAGCTTTTGTTTAAATAGTGATGCATCAGCAGAATCCCACCGGACATTCCCAGTCCTGGGTTTGCTTAGGATGAGATAAATCACAGGCTCTCTTTTCAGGAAGCAGCGCGATAATGTCCCTCACTACCAGAGAGGTAATGTCTGTAGAGGTCATTTCGTTTTCTGGTGCATACTACGCTATTTCCACTGGCACTTTGCTGTGTCAGTACCTCTGTAAAAGCTGGAGGCCTCAATGTGCTGATGCTGTTTAGACCTCATTTGTTTTATGAGTCACTCTTCATAGCAGCACATTTAAAACCTGCCTCCCCTGTTGCCTACGCAGGTCAAGTCACCCTCCTTTTTTTTTTTTTTTTAACAAATCACACAAACAAATGATTTCTCAACGTTTGCCTCTAAATGCATGCGTACTTTTGTCTATAATCACAAAAACGGGTTCTAGAACAATCTGAAAACAAAATTCATTTACATAATTTTTATTTACAGACTTTATCCCATTATATAAAAGTTCCATCCATCCATCCATCCATCCATCCATCCATCCATCCATCCATCCATCCATCCATCCATCCATCCATCCATCCAT
>CAEGAE010088299.1:0-17733 GCA_903067095.1 Girardinus metallicus | reverse complement strand
GTGTGTGTGAGGCTATTCCTCGTAGAAGACTGGACTGCATTTAAGACTCCTGAGTCCTAGAGTCACCTTTCCCACGTGCTGTTCCTATAGGCGGAACCTGGGAAGGCTGATACGTACCGCGCCCCTGGTTTCAAAAACACGCTATCCGTTAACACCGCAAGGTGGAACTAGCATGCCCAGGAAGCAGAAGAGTTCTCCGTTGATTCTCTGCTGGTCTGGTCTGTGTTGAGGACCAAGAGTCTACTTGGTGGGGTGCTGACTCACTTTGGGTGCCAAGCTACCCAAAGTGAACTGCACACCAACAGATTATCATCCTGAAATGAGATGAAAGAGCCATTCTAGTGCCATCATACACCGCAAGACCTCTAGAATGCTCAGTTTTAAGTGGTCCCACAAAGGGAGCACGACCATATTAACTAAGTGGGGACACTTACCCAAAGCAGCCAGCAGGGGAGTCTTCTGTGATAAAGCTTGCAGCGAGCAGCAGTTCAACAATGCACACCCCATTCTGACTCTAGGTGCCAATTTTCTACATGTTTCCAAGCTCATTCTAAGCCATGTAGTTTGACAGAGGACCTCATTCTGATGACAACTGTATATATTTTTTTAGGATAGCAGCAAAAACAGCCGAGCTAGAAGCTAAAATATGAAGCCCCATCATGCAATGCATTCTGGGTAATGTTGAAGGACATTTAAAGTCCATTTCAGATTGATAACGTTTAAAATGTCCTTTTTTAACCCTAACTCCAAGAGCAATTTATTTTTTTATTTTTCTTTTTGCCCATATAAAAAAGACTTTACATGCATTTTCAAATATATATTGTAAAAAAAAAAAAAAAAATTCATAATGAACATTTGTTTTCCTTAATATATACAAATAATAGAAATCATTACCAACAATTTTGTTTTTAAATATGTTCTACTTAGGGGGCCCCTAGCAGCCCGGGGCCCTAAGCGGCCACTTAATTTGCTTACGCCTTGGGCCAGCCCTGCACACAGGTACACTTTATAGAAAGAAACAAACGCACTCTAAGGACGCTCCTGTTGGGATTTGGGTTTATTTGAGTTTCTTTGTGTGTTTAGTTAGATTCTGTCTCTATGTGTCTCTGTCTTTCCTGTCTCTCCCTGTGTTTGCTTCCCAGGTGTGTCTCATTCTGTGATCACCTCCCTGTGTACTTAAGCCCACCTGTTGTCTTTGTCTCTTGTCGGGTCCTCGTCAAAGATGGTTAGAAAGTGTCTAACCCTTAACCTGCCCCCTCCTCTGCCCCCCACCAGGCAAACATTGTTTGTTTTTATTATACAAACCAGACTCAGGAAAAGTTGGGACACTAAACAAATTGTGAATAAAAACTGAACGCAATGATGTGGAGATGGCAAATGTCAATATTTTATTCGTAATAGAACATAGATGACAGATCAAAAGTTTCATCTGAGTAAATGTGACATTTTAAAGGAAAAATATGTTGACTCAAAATTTCAGTGTCTACAAATCCGTTCCGTCATATACACTCAGAGGCCAGTTGGTTGGGTTAGATGGCGTTTACTGGAAATGGTGGTCAATGTAGAAACAGAGCAGTTAGCTCCTCTGCTGGTCTATCAATCGCTGTGTGTATTATAACATGATACCAAGTTAGCCTTTGAACACACTTTCTAATGCTATTCAGTAAAGAACCGGATTTGATGGACAGACTGTGGAACTTCTGGTTTCTTTTGTATTCATAGGTAACCAGTAGAGGGCGCCAAAAACCACCCATCACAAGACAATTATGAAACATATTTTAGCAAGAATTTCACCTGTGTTTCCAATATTTATATATATATATATATATATATATATATATATATAAGACAGATTGCACGTATCTCTTCTGAAATTCTGTGAGCATTTTACTGGCAGGGCAGAATTATTCCTGAAAGAAAGATGGGTTTATAGTTTTTAGAGTTTTTAATAGTTTTTAGAGTTTTTAATAGTTTATGCATTGAGCGCCAATCAGACTGCTGGTGCCTCTGCATGTTGGCCACTTCGCCTGCTGTCGTGACTTGATCTCTGAAGTTTACCTCAGCACGAATTGCTCATATAGGCCCAACTATATGGACGTTCATATCAACCCCCTTTCTCCAAGTTCAAATCTATCGTATTTGCTCTGATCGCACAGCTCAATCTCAACCGCAAATGTTCCTCCATGTTCACAGGAACACATTTAGAGGTGCGCGTTTAGAATATCTCTTTGTGAACAAAGCATTACGGCATGTGTGTTTATGTCTCAACATGCTGACTCTGTCTGCATTGTTCAAATTTGAGTCCCGGTTAGTCGGTCCATTACAGACCGGTGCTTCAGCCCGTGGAGGAGCTCTTGCACGTGCCTTACTTTTATTTTAGTTTGTTTTTTTGCGCCGACACAAATGCTTTGTATGCAGTCAAGTACAGTTGCTGCGAGGCCGAGCGCAGATCAGCCCATAAAGTTCAGGCAACTAAAACACTTATTAAAAACTCAACAGACACAAAATGGAAGAGCTACTAAAGCCACATAAACTCAGTCTCCCGTTTGTCCCTCTGCATCCAGCAGAGATGCCCAGTGCAGCAGGTCCAGCTCCTCATACAGGGCCGGTCCAAAGCTGAATGAGGCCTTGAGCAGAATTTGGGCCCCATCAGCACCACTAACAGCATTTCAACATGGATTTAGTGAAATCTGGGAGAGGGGGCCCAGTTTAATTGACCAGGAGTCAAATGTAATTGTAGCTTAACTAAAACTCAAAGATTAAACTGAGAGCGTCATATTGTTGCTATGGTAACAAATCAATCTAACTATGAAGATTGTTCTTTGAACTTTTACCAAGTAAACTTGCCAGCTTCTTAAAATCTTACATTTAAATCTTAAACAAATTGTAATCTTTTAATTGATTGATGCAAAAACCATGAAATCAAATTTAACAGCATTGATATTGTCTTGGTTTGTTTATGCCTTGGGCCGGCTCTACATGCGATCAGCATGACATCGTGTTTTTAGATCCACTGACTGACGACTTCATTTGGCTCAAGAAGGCAAATAAAGGATATTTACTTTAATTGTATTATTTGATATATTTTTAAGATTCTATTGTTGTGGGTTTTAGTATTGTTTGCAATGTTTTCCAGTATCATAATTACCCACTAATATTTAACATTTCCAGTCAACTAAACATCTTTTAATTCCAAAGCCCGGCGGACCGCCAGGCTGAGAAAGTTTTCTGCCGTTTAAAGTCATTTGCACTTGGATCTCCATATTTTCTTTCTTTTGTCTTTTTTTTCTTTAAAATTTATTTTTATCGAGGTGACCTTATGTCCCCTGAATACACCTTTTAAATAAAATATATAATTATTATTATAAATACTCAAACTGCTACAAACAAGGACGTTGCCATGGTTACGGCTTCACGTGGCGGCAGACTTCCAGGTATTTATACTCATTCACATTAATATGTACTTATGGAGGCGACAGGCGGAGCAGCAGCCGCCGTTTCCCGTAAATTAGGATTTATAAAGGAAAGGTGCACAGGTGTGTGTGTACACACAGCTTTATATATCTGAATTTTTTTGTTCACCACACTTTTCCAAATTTGTCTGTACGCCAAGTTTTAGTGTGAAAACTGCAGTGTTTTATACATGAGGCCCCAGGTGTCCGTTTCGTATCAAAGACTGACTGAAGAGAAACTGTCAGACCCTGGTGCTGAGGAAGGCAGGATCTGAAACTCCAAAGTAAGAGAAGAGAAACCTCACCTGTGTCAGTCTAAAACTTATTTGTTAATCCAAGCATCCACAAAGTTTTCCTACCCAGAAGGATCCGACCTGCCTGACTCCAGGAATCTGGCTCTGGACGGTCACATTGTTTTGTCATTGTGTAGAAATCAGTTTTCACTTTGGCATTAACGGTTTTTCTGGTATGTTTTGTCAAAAATGCCAAATATCAATCATGATTCATTTATAAAAGTAATTAGATGCTAAATCATCTATGGGGTGAATCCTGAAGCTCGATGCGTCCATAAACTCCCCGACATCATGGAACTATGTAGCTTGTGGAAAAACATGTGTGCCAAGCAAGAGCTCCCCCTAGAGGAGGAAAGAGTGATTCCTCCAGCAAACCTCCATGTTGCTTCCAAATATTGTTTCTCTTCTAATTGCCCACGCTGCCCCCTAGAGGCTAGCAGAGCACAAACGCAGATGGGGGAAACCAGACCACTTCTTTATGTCATGGTTATGTTGCCATGGTAACTGATGTCAGATGCTCAACCAGTCTCCATCTCCATCGTCACTGACCTGGGTCTGTGGTTCCTAAAGCCTGACCCAGCTGGCACATATGGGTCCCTCTAATTTCACTCAATAAAGTCACTTTATTTACGTTGCTCATGTTTTCATCAACAGATTTATTATTGAAGAGTCAACTTCACACTGAGGCTCAAACAGTTTCCACCTGTTCTGCTCGTTTCAAAGTCCAACATGAAGTCAGAACCTCCTCGGATTATTAAACCGACCAGAACCGAACATTTTATGATTCATTCAACAACTGCAGAGTGGAAATTTTTCACCTAAAACAAATCGACACTTTCTAAAAAAAAAAATAAAATAAAAAACCTAACAGAACCGAGACAGAAACTCCAACCATCCCTGGAGGAAACTACAGTCCAGTCCAGCAGGAGACGGACCAATCGGGCTGCAGGAGACGGACCAATCGGGCTGCAGGAGACGGACCAATCGGGCTGCAGGAGACGGACCAATCGGGCTTCAGAGTCCAGAGAATCGTCTCAGAACGAGTTTCAGCTCAGAAACAAAAAGCTGTGCATGCTAGTAAAAAAAAAAAAACAGAAACTACATCATGTGACCTTTAACCCCCCCTCCTGCCACCAGCTACTTGTGTCCCTTGTTGGTCTTGAAAGACACCTGCAGGACTTTGTCCCCCAGCTGGTAGCCGTTCAGGCTGTGGATGGCCATGGCGGCTTCCTCATAGTTCGCCATGGTAACGAACCCGAAGCCTTTGCACTTGTTGGTGTTGAAATCTCGGATGACCTTGACATTGACGACGGCGCCGAACGGGCCGAACATCTGCCACAGCATGCCCTCGTCGGCGTCCTGGCTCAGGTTGTAGATGAACAGGCACCAGCCAGAGGAGGGGCTTCCCGAGGCTCCGCCCCCGGCGCCCATGTGGTCGGCTGACATTGGAGAAAACCTGGAGGCAAACGGGAAGTGGAGGAAATGTAAAACCCGTCAGCCAATCAGAACACCGTGTCACAGTTACCGTAATCCGATTACTCACCTGAACCTCTGCGCCTGGTGATGGACCGGACCTCCGAAGCGTCGCGATTGGCCATGGTAGGTCTGTGACATCACCATGGGGTTCCGGCCTTGGTTGGGGTTGGCGGCAAACTTGACTGTGATTGGCTCAGAGCCGCCGGGCGGGACGTGTCCGTTCAGGTGCTTCACAGCGTCCTCTGCCTCGCTGCGCTTATCGTAGCGGATGAAGGCCACGCCCCGAGACAGACCTGGCAGCCAATCAGAGGACAGTGACTGTTTAGCGAAGCGGGACTCTGAAGTTGACACAAAGCAAGAGAGTTTTCAGGTTAAGATCCATGGAGACGATCGGTCCAACACACCTGGCTCAGCTTGGCACCACCGGGTTTCACAGAACTTGTGTAGTTCTGTGAAACTCCAGAACTACACAAGTTTGGCCTGATGTGCTTGTTTTGTTGTTCTTTTAAATGAAGATTATATAGTAACACAAACTGATATCAGAAGTTTTCTGAGAAGTTCTTAGTCTCTTTGAGTCCATGTGAGCCGTAGTTCAGGGTCACCAGAGACGGGAAAAGACCGTCTTCTTTGTTCTAAGGTGATGGGAGCCCCTGCTTACATGAGGGGTGGGTATTAAAAGGATAGGTTTCCATTCATTCTTTATTCTTGGATTTGCCGAGAATATGGTCAGTCTTTTCTTTGGACCGTGAATAAAATGACGACAGAATGCATTTTGTTCTTTGAATCGTTTTTGATGGGAACAGCGTCTCATATCACAATAAGATTAATATATCTCCTTATTAGCAGGTATTGCTCTACATCTTCTGTTGATGACTTAAATCCAGAAGTTTTTTATATTAACCTAGGCTGATCTGAAATAACAACCAGCTAATCTGAACAGTTTCCATGTAGTTACATTTCAACAAGACAAAATGAAACATTTGGGTTTAGTCGAGTCCATCACAACTTCCCGGTTCTGCTGAGCGTTGCTCTGGGGCCCGCATGTCCTCGATGGAGAGGAACCGAGACGCTCCCATCAGGGCTAGAACCGGTCCGCAACCAGACCCTAACCGGTCTGAGTGAGTCTAGACCAGGAGTGCTCAAGTCATGTGAGCTAACCCGGCTCCAACACCCCTAGATCAAATGAATGGCTCGTTAGCAGGTCTGTTCAGAGCTGAATCTGGTCTTTTGGAGTAAGGCTGCATCTAAAAGTTGCAGGACGGACTGGACTTCAGCAGCTCTGGTCTAGACTGGCTGGTTTCTTTGTGAAATTGCAGGACCTGAATTTGAAGCCATTGGCTCCGTTTCTCTCTAGCACCGACGGAAGCGGCGGGTCACATGACCTCACCTGACGCCTGGTCCACCAGGACCCTGGAGTTGATGATGCGTCCGAAGGAGGAGAACATGTCTTCCAGGTCCTGCTGGCTCAGCGTTCTGGGCAGACCGCTGATGTACAGGTTGGCGTCTTTGATGGTGTCCGAACTCGGGCGAGCAAACGACACCTGCAGGAAGGAGAGAGGAAGACTTCAGCTCCTCTTCCTCACAGGACAGAAATATTCAAAGAAAATTACAGAAAACTTTCAAAGTAAGAGTTACATTCAGTGTCCAAATAAAAAACAGGGTATCTTAAATTTAAAACAGTAAAATAAAGTTTACATTTAACCATAATCGTTTAAAAAATAAAAGAAAAGACATGAAATCATGTTGAGTTTTTCAAAATAAAAGCATCCGTTTTTAAAGTTAAGTCTTGGCACATCATCTCACTGAACTGAAGGAAGCGACAGATTCAGTGCTGACGTGTGTCAGAACAAAATACCTTCAATCTTCAGACGCTGCCGCTGAGAGCGCCCCCTACTGTCCAGGAAACATAACACATCTATCAGTGGAAAGAGGAAAATCAAAGAGCACCTGTGGCGCGTTACCTTGATAGTTTTAGACTGTAGCCTCAGGCCATTGAGGGTACTGATAGCCCTCTCTGCATCACTATGGTTAACAAAGTTAACAAAGCCGTAACCTAAACTGTGGCCTAGAGAAACACAAAGGAAAACAACAAAATAACAGCAAAACTCTCGGTTACAGCATCACATTGAGAAAGAAACAGAGTTCAAAACGCAGCACAGAGTCTGATCAGATCCACAAAACAAACCCAAACGGTTCTGAACAAACTGAGAAAACGGGCTTCACAACAACAACAAGATGGCGGTTCAATAGGGAGGTCTGAACGACTCAGTAAGGTCAACTGGACCCAGTTAGCTCCTGGTTAACTCATTTAGGTCCTGGCTAGCTGCTAGCTAGCTTATTATTAGGTCCTTGCTAGCTCATGGTTAGCTCCTGGCTAGTGCAAGGTTAGCTTATAGCTAGATAGTTGTCAGCTTCTGGCTAGCTCCTGCCAACTCATCTAGCTTGTAGTTAACTACTGGCTAGCTGCTTGTTAGCTACTGGTTACCAGCTTTAACTAGCATTGCTTCTGACCCAGCAGGAGGGTTCTGATTGGATGCTTCTGTCTGAGCAGGTCAGGTTCTGACAGTTGATTGGTCAGAAGGAGCTGCTTAAAACCTTTTATATCTGATCTGAACGTCCTCGGATCAGAAGGGTTTCAGTTACTATGCCAACACGAGAACCCATGGTAGCTATGGTTAGGGGATCAGGCGAGCCTGTGGTTACCATGGTGACAGAAGGGGTACCATATTTTGTATTCAAAAATCAAATAAAAACATAAGAACATGCAGGAGAGGGAAAAAATTAACATCGACCTCCCAGAACTTTGAGGAAACTCAGGCTGCGTGCTCCAGTGTGAACGGGCAAACGACCTGAAAGTGTGCCGCATGCGCAGTAGAGGGCACCGCAACATTTTCATGGTGTTCTGCCAACCGCCATGAAGAGAAGCCCTCAGTGTTTGTGGAAGTAAACATGGAGGCTAACGGTGGAGCTTAGCTTACACATTTGAAGTTGTTGTCCGACCAGAGCAGAAATTTAGCAACTTAATCCTCAGCACAGTCAGTCATAGTTGTTGTTTTTATTCAGGACACAGAACAGGGACATTTGTCGAATATCAGCGACGTTCAGGTCGGATGAATGCGACCTGGACGTTAGGTTGCACTTGAACCGGACACGTATCGGATACGGGTCGCATTCGAAAAGAATCTGACCCGTGTTGTTCAGACTGTCATAAAATCAAATACAGGTTGCATTATGTCAAAAAAAATTGGAATTGGATCACTTCAGGCTGTTGTGTGAACACAGTCTAAGAAAATAAATGAGACTAAAATCACAATAAACAGATTTTAACCCGAGGGAGCGGCCGCAGCGCCTGGCTGCAGGTGAGGTTTTAGCCCAGGTAGATGGAGACTAATCAGCTGCAGGGCTGATGAGGACCGAGGTCAACCGACCCAATTGGGTAACTGGTTCAACAGAAACATTTCTCTGTTAGTGGGCAGCTACAAGGACTTTTGCTGTTTTTGCTTTGGCTATAACCGTGGCAACAAGTGTTTATTTTAAATTGGAAACACCGAACAAAGTCTGAAAACCCGAAACGTTGTCTGAACAACAGGAGAAGAACCGGACCGGATCCCCAGACTCTGAGGCGTGCCCGCCTCATGGAGGAGAAGCGGCACCACCGACCCATCAGAACCCTGATGTGTGAATACTTTAGCCTGCACCAACCAGAACCGGGTTCAGCCATCGGAGCTTTAACCCGGTGACTACAGAAGCATCCGGTGAGGTGAAGAACTTCCTGCTGGACCTGAATTAGGTCGGGTTCTGACAGAACCGTTACTGCTCCGTTTTCTCAACTTGTTCAGAACAAAAACATTTTTCTGAAAATTTTACAACTCCTGAAAAAAAATAAAGACATCAAAACATTTTTACAAAGATAAAAAAAATAAAAGTTCTGAATGTAAACAGAACTGGTTCCGCCTGATAGACTCCAGCAGAACCAGAAAACCGATAACCTGCCAGCGCCGCAGCAAAAACAACAAACATTACAAATTCAACAGCAAAACAAAATCATCCAGGCAAAAAAAATCCACAAAATTGTTTAGAAAAAAAAAAGAAACAATCACAAAGTCAATAAAAATAAAAAATAAAAATAAAAAACAGCTGAGAAAAAGAACCGGAGACACAGAACCACTGGTTCTACTGATCAAACTGGGTCAGAACCAGAGCAGGATTAACCCTTCCTATGGAGAGGCTGAGGGGTCCCAGTACTGGTCCACATACTGGAAGAACTGCTGGAGCAGAACATTTGACAAATCATCTGGTTTTGCTGAGACACTAATTATGTTGTTTAGGGTTCGATCTTTACTTTCCTAAGCTAATTTTGACAGTTTTGTGTAAATTTGTTTCGTTCTACATTATTTTGACTAAAATCGTCTCAGTGCTGCCCTCTTCAGGTGAAACGGTGCCTCTGCAGTTCGATTCTATTGGTCTAAATCGTTCCAGCTTCCATCACTCAGCCACGCCCCCTTGTGGCGAGTGAGGAGCCGACTATACCTGATCGATAGCCCTGCTTTCTCAAAGTGTGATTGATCAGCAACACGCAGTGCTGCAGCGCTGAGGGCCTCCCCATGGCAGCTGCATGGCTGCTGAGCGCATGTCGCCGTAAATCTCTCCAAACACAGAAAAACATTTCCAGATTTGTCATTTCTTGGTTTGGATAAAAACTTAAATATAGCGACAAACAGCAGGGAGCAGCTGAGGGCCTCCGGATCCTGACCTCTGCCCTGACGCCTGTCCACGCCCCTCCGTTTTCTTGCTGAATCCTAAATGTGTGAGGGGCGTGGTTTCGTTTTCACCCAGAACCAGTCCGTTTAGACAGAACTCGGTCGATTTTAATCATCGTCCCCAAGTTAAAATCAAGGTTCATAACCCTGGCGTTCGACAGAGGTAATGTGGCCCCTAGCATTCAGCAGTGGTACTGCGGCCCTAGCCAGCGGCGCCAGCGTTACCTGCCACCTTGTCGCGGATCAGCTTCGCCGACTCCACCTCGCCCACGCTGCTGAACAGGCTGCGCAGCTCGTCCTGGCTCATGCTCTGCGGCAGGTAGTTGACGATCAGGTTGGTCCGCGAGTCGTCATCCTCCTCCATCATCGTCTCGGTGAAGCCGTTGTCGTACAGCTCCTGAGACACAGGTGGGGAAACGCATCAGGTAAACGCATAACGGCCAATCAGAGAGCAGCCAGAGGGAGCCAATCATAAAGCGGTGCTTACCTTCACAGTTGCTCCTTTGGAGGAAATCTGAGTGTCTCTGACTTCACCTTGAGTCGGCTGGACCTCACACACCTGAACACACACAAGTAGGGTCAGAGGTCATAATGCTAAGCTTGTTAAAGCCTGGTTTCAGAACCAGGATCCAGCTAGAAGTTCTGGGACTGAACTGGTTCTGGATATTTACTGGATCTGTTTTGGTTCTGAGATTTAAATCAGCTGGAATAATGAAACTCTGAGGTAAAGGACCAGCCAATCAGGAGGCACGATTATAAAACAGTCCAACTAATAATGAGATCAGCTTAATCGGCTTAGATGGAACCGGTCCAGATTGGTACCAGTCAGCTGATAAGAACCAGTACCGGTCCATTTCTCTGCAGGGTGCTAAGAGAACCAGTTGATGGAGGATCAAACTCCGAATGTTCCCTAACATCCTGAAGCAGCAGCCTGCATCATGGTTGCCATGGAAACGTTTGGTAGGCGTCATCAGTGATGGGCTCACCTTCAGGTACCTGATGTGTCCTCGTCTCACTGCCATGGAAACAGGTCAGCTGGTTTTACTGTGTCTGGAAAAGGAAGCTAATTGGTCAGTTTCAGAACACTTTGATCACATGACTCCACAAACATGGCTGCCTCTGGGCCAGTGGAAGTTCCCGCCCCTGATGTTCTACCTGATCATCCCCAACCACTTAATCTGACCTTCAGCTGCAATCTTTAGGTTCCTCATAACTGATCCCGATCCACCTGGAACCCTAACCATTCCCCCGCTCGGGAATAAAGCCACTCATCGCTGATTCTAACTAGGTTCGAACCGAGCCGCCATTTGACGGATTATGACGTCATCCATTTCTAAACAAAACTAGTTTCGGATCTAAAGACCGCAAACCCCTGCTGTACAAGTTTAACAATTACCGAACCGAGCCAAAACGGACCGAAACCGTTCTGACGTTAGCAGGTGAGACGACTCAAACTGAGCACGCGGAGCTAACACAGTGCTAACAAGCTAACGGCGGGACCTAACAGCTTTACTGATAAAGCTCACCTGGACAGGAGGCACAGGTGAAGCAGAATAAGACCGAGCAGTAGACAGGTTCGGTTCAGATTCGACCGATGGTTCGCTTAGTTTAGACACGAAGTTTAAAATCTGCAGCTTGACACGCTCCTCTCAACACAAAGAAACAGAGTCTCGCGAGAATACGGCTTCCTCTGTGTGTATATGGGAGCTGGCAGAAGCTGTTGCCCCCTGCTGGACAGTCAGGGAAACTACAGTTTTAAAATATCTTATTTAAAAATTCTCTAAAAACTCACCTTTTCCTGGCGTTACTGTGGTCAGCAGCTGTTTATAAGTTTGCTGTATAAAAGAACTTGACATTAACATACAGCAGTTGTTAATGAGTTAAAGTGACATGTTTTATTTTTTAAAACTAAACAGCGCATTTCAAACATTCAATTTAGTTGTAATTGATTTAAATCAAAGCTTATTAATCTCAGGGAGAAATTAAGTCTCGATGCAATCTGCAGCTAGAAACTTTCTAAACTGATTTGAATAATTAACTTAGCTTAGTGAATTGTTTGATAACCAGGATCCAGTCAGAATGGATGTGTGATTGAATGTAAATGATTTTGTTGTAAAGTGCCTCCAGACGACATCACTTGTGAATTGGTGCTGAATAAATGAACTGAACTGAATTGACCGGCTTGTAGGTCCATTAGTGCCCCCCTTTTGGATTGTGCGACATCACATTTTCTATTGATCTGTCGTTTTCTCAAAGATCTAAGATGTTGTCTGTCCATGGATAAATCATTTTTAGGTATCTGCATCTCCTCCAGCGGAACCAGAGAGTCTGGATCAGAACCAGACTGTCCCTGAAGGTGATTCTGTCCCCTCACAGCTCTGCTACTGAAACGGAAATGAATGAAATGTTACACTTAAAATAAACTTGTTCAAGTTTTTCTTTCCTTCGCTGCCATCTCCAGTCCTCCAGCAGGAGGCGGCTCTGCATGATCTGTTCACAGGAAGTGACGTCACTGCGTGGTTTCCGTTGCCACATGTAAACAAAACGCAGTTAGCTGCGGCTACCCCGGTGACGAGAACTGGGCAGTAATCAGAACCAAGCCGAATCGGTGGATCCGGACCGGAACGTCTTAGGGATGGAGTGAACCAGAACCGGCACCATGTCCATGGAAGACCCGTTCTTCGTCGTTAAAGGGTCAGAACCTCCGCAGTCCCAGCAGCTAGCATCAAACCGAACCCGAACCGAGCCCGAACCCCTGGTTACCGGTTAAACTAGTCAGACTAGCACCCAGGCCGGCACCAGTCTGACCAGTTTTACCAGTTCAGCTGGTTGAGGAGCATCAGTCGCGTGATGAGACTAAATAGAAACAACAGAAATGCAGCGAGGTGTCATGGCGGCGCTCAGGTTCAGACAAAAAATAAAAATCTGAAACTAGATCTGATGTTCAACACACAACAGAGGGTCACGTGACCTGAGCCCGCAGCTGGTTAGCCTGGTAATCTGCTCTAACTGACCCTCCTTGAGACACACCTGAGCAGGTAACCCGACCCGCCAGGGGTCCGGTCTGACCGCATGGGTCCAGTTCACGAATACATTTCTAATCCCAAAGGGAAATTAAACCAGGTTCTGGTTCTGGCTCTGACTCGGTTCTGGTTCCGTGTGTGCAGGGAGGTGGAGAAGGCGGTCCACGCTGCCCAGAACCTCCATCGCCGCTGGGTGGAGCTGCAGCAGGAAGTCGGCGGAGCATCCAGGGAGGAAGCGGATTGGACGACCAATGAGCTGCGGAACGGCCTGCGGTCCATCGAATGGGACCTGGAGGACCTGGACGAGACCATCAGTATCCTTGTCCCCCAGTCTGTTCCCCACTGTGTCTCCGAGTCCCCCGTCCCATGTCTCCGTTCTCCTTGACGTCCCTGAAGGCATCGTGGAGTCCAACCCCAGGAAGTTCCACCTGGATGCCGCCGAGCTGACGAAGAGGAAGGCCTTCATCACCGGGACCCGCCTCACCGTCCAGGTAGGTCTGACCTTCCCCTGACCTTCCCCTACCGGGTCCTCGGAGCTGGTCCAGCCCGGTACTCAGCTGGTTCTCTGTTTAACAGGACATGAAAGAACAGATGTTGGGTCCAGCAGCTGGTTCTGGTTCCGCTTCCGCTGACAGACACGGCAAACAGGTACAGGCCCTCAGCAGCCAATCGGCTGCTGTGTAAAAGTTGAGTTTTCCTCCTCACTTTTTCTACACCTGTGAAAGTAGAATATTACGTTTTCATTACTGGAGCTCTCTGATTGGTCGAGTCTCTTCCTGATCGCAATCTGAACGGGTTCTGGTTCTGTTCGGTTCTGCAGGTTCTGCTGGGAGATGCCCGGGATCCCATCTGGCAGCCTGGTTCCAATCGGTTCGGCCCGCCGGACCGCCAGCCGCAGAGCGCCAACGTCCAGTTCATCGGCGAGCAGCAGACACAGCAGCAGGTACCAGAACCTGCTACTGTGGTTCTGGTCGCCAGTTCCAGAACCACAGCTGCCAGTTACAGTTCTGACCCGCTGCTTTGTGTTGCAGCTGATCGCGGAGCAGCAGGACGAGCAGCTGGAGCGGGTTTCCGGAACCATCGGGGTTCTGAAGAACATGTCTGAGCGGATCGGCCTGGAGCTGGACGAGCAGGCCGGGTAAGAACTCAGTTCTGACTGTGGAACTACCAACTGGTCCAGTTGGGTCTAATCCGGTGCTGGTTCTGGTCCAGATGGGTTTGGTTCTGGTTCCAGTACCAGTCTGGTACCGGTTCTGGTACCAGTCTAGTGGACAACTTTGGACATGAGATGGAAGGCACTCAGTCTGGTTGGGTTCGGTTCTGGTTCTGGTTCCGGTCAGCGCTGCAACGATTTCTTAAATGATTCAAGTTCCTCGATTATTAAAATTCCTCGAGGAACTTTTGTCTGCCTTCGGTAAATATGTGTTGTTATTTAGCGCACCGTGTTCCGGCCGGGTTCTTATTTGTGCTGCGCACTTCCGCCTACGAGTTGCTGCTAAGTGCCAATGCTAGCAGCATAATGTCCAGTTTTCAAGTTCAGTCTGGGAGGATTTTAATCATTTATCGTTTTTGGGGGACCGATGAGTATCCTTACGTTGACTGGCGCGATGCCTGGAGTACGGCAGCTTTTCTCCTCCCGGAGCTGCTGCCTGGTGGCAGGATGAGCGCTGCAGGTACAGGTGAGCGGATAGACCGGACGTGGCCGGCGGCTGTTCTGTAGTTGATTGTTAACGGAAGTGTAGCTTTATGGACGAAGCCCAAAATAAATTTCAGATCATCCCGGTCTCAACAAATGTGTGGCGGAGCGCATCGTGGCGGCACGTAGCTGGGAGATGTTTCTGTGTGACGAATGCAGGAGTCGCGTCCCGTCGCTGACATGAACACAAAGCTATAAATGTCTGGGCAAGGTGAGAGTTCAACTATTAAACTGAATGAAGATGAATCATAGACTGGAGTACAAAATGGATGCTAGCACTGTAGACATATTTTATAAGCATATATCTGATCCTGCCTCTTCATTATTAAATTGAATAGAATTTCAGATTTTTGTATAACTTTTCAGGTTAACTTAGAAAGTGAGCTGTTACTGTTACAGGTTAATTTTCTACACTAAAGAAAAGTAACTGTTAGAGAAGCTCAAATATGAAATATGACCTGATGATATCTGATAGTAGCTGCTGTTATGTTAGATTTACCAATGTTTTATTTTATCATTTTTTTATCCCATTACTCGAGAAATCATCAAAATATCAATAGAATACTTGATTACTAAAATAATGGTTTACAACAACCCTAGTTCCGGTCCCATTCCGGTCCAGTTCTGGTCCGGTCTGGTTGCTAAGTCTTGTCTGTCCCTCAGGATGCTGGACGACTTTGGACATGAGATGGACAGCACTCAGTCCCGCCTGGACAACGTCATGAAGAAACTGGCTAAAGTCTCACACATGAACAGCGGTAATCGGCCCGGCAACACATTCCTCTGGGCTGTGATTGGGTAGAATTCAGTGATTCTGAGCTCTGATTGGACAGAGCTGCGTGTTTTAGGGTCGTGTCTGTCTATCTGATCGGTGATTGGTTGGTTTCTCCTCAGATCGCCGCCAGTGGTGTGCGATTGGAGTGTTGCTGCTGATCCTGCTGGTCGTCATCATCCTCTTCTTCATCCTCTGACTGAAGTGTCACATCGACCCGAACCGCTGATCCCAGGCCTCTGGACCCGGTCCGGTCCGACATGTTCCTGCTGTGGTTTTCACATGTTGAACTTTATTTCAGAGAAAAAAGTTTGTTCAGTTTGTTCTTGTTTGTTTTTATTTAATATTCTGAAAGTAGCTAGCATAACTCTAAAACTAACCAGTTTAACCAGTCTAACCAGTTCCTGATGACTCAGCAGAACCTGGGTCTGTTCTGTTCACTCAGAACCACTTTGACCCGTTTGAGCTTCAATCTGATTGGCTCCTGCCTTCAGCAGGAGAAACACGGGCCGGGTTCTGGAGGTTCTGGACAGGAGTGCACCGATTGCAGTTTTCTGGCCGACGGCCGATAATCAATCTTTAAAAGACCTGAGCTGCCGATTCCGACTTTCTTTGTCTGAAATGTTGATAAATAAAATAAGTAATTTATTTGGGTAACAGCGGACATGCAGGCAGGACCTGGTGGGCGGGGCTAACTGTCTGACCTCAGCAATGATGTAGATCAGATCGTCCCATCACTGATCTCCCAAAACGAAGGAAATCTGCACCAATATACAGCTGGCTGTTAAATCGGTGCACCCCTAGTTCTGGAGGTTCTGGTGGACTGGACCCAGAAAGTGAACTCTGCTCTACCTTTAGACTGAACAGTTTTCAATTTCATAAAATGTAAAAACATCAAGAAACATTATTTTTTCAATAATGCTTCTTAGAGAACCAGAACCAGAACCCTGACCCAAACATCTGTTTTATTTTCTCCAGGACTGAAACAAACCTCATTCTGAACTAGACCAGTTTAAACTGCTTCATTTTAGTCGGTTTATTTCTGCTCTAACTGGTTAATTTGGTGGAACTTATTTAAAAACACTAAATTTTGTTTGTGTTTGTTTTGTTTACTGAAAACTTTTAGTTTGTTAAACAGTTTTATTTAAGCAACATGTCGACGTTTGTATTCAGATTATTGAAATTAAGATTTAAATTTGAGTCCTCAAGCACACTTCCTGCTGCTCCTTCACAATAAAAGTCTCTCGCTCTATGGTAAACTATCAGCTCAGAGGTAGCAGCAGCTGCTGACAGACTCTTATTCTGAAGGAGCAACAGGAAGTCTGATAAATGAGCTATCTTTATGAGAACAGCTGACCAAGAAGCAGTCAATCATGGCTTTACACATCATCAGGTGCGACAGGTGGCAGCCGTTTGGTCATGTGACATCATTGATCAACTTTATTAAAGCATCTTGTTGGAAACTCCAGCTTGATTAAAGGAGCAGCTGGCTTTATTTCACCTTAGTAAAGGTCCCAAAGTCATATGGTTTCAGCCAATCCTTATTCACACACCTTTCATACAGCGGCTCAGACCACTAGGTGTTGGGTGAGTGTGTGTATGTGTGTCTGGTGAGAATGCAGTTGCAAAAAAGTGAAAAAAGTAGAACAAATCCGCCAAAACATGTTGTTTGAGCTTGCATGTGTCCATAGTTCCCTTGCGGTGCAAGCAAGGCACGCTAGATAAGATCGCTGAACAAATATGCGAAATTTTGCCACCTGTGCGGCGAGGAGACGCCGACAAACAGTATCTGATGGGGAAACGCAAATCAATGTAACTGGTTACGTCGTCATCAAGCTTTTCCACAGTTAGCTGGCAGATTGCAGATCTATATCGTTAGACAGATTTCTATCGTTTCTACTTTATACGTTTATATCGCACATTCCTAGGAAGTAGTCCTCATAGCTTCATATATCCACTCAGTTCATGCAAAATAAGGGTACTTTCAAATTAGGCTGTGGCAAAAGTTCCTTTAAGAGGGCTAGACCTTAGCGTAGCATGCTAACGGGGCTGGGCGTAAGCATAACTCCACTAACGGGGCTAGACCTTAGCGTAGCGTGCTAACGGGGCTAGGCGTAAGCATAACTCCACTAACGGGGCTAGACCTTAGCGTAGCGTGCTAACGGGGCTAGGCGTAAGCATAACTCCACTAACAGGGCTAGACCTTAGCGTAGCGTGCTAACGGGGCTAGGCGTAAGCATAACTCCACTAACAGGGCTAGA
>CAEGAE010088280.1:0-66213 GCA_903067095.1 Girardinus metallicus | reverse complement strand
GGGGACCATTGCTCCTTGTGGGGACATTTCCTTGGTCCCCATGAGGGAAATTGTTGTTTTTGGGTTAGTGGTTAGGTATGTGATGGTTAGGGTTAGGATTAGGATTATGGTAAGGGTTAGGCTGTAGAAAATAATGGAAGTCAATGAGAAGTCCCCACAAGTGATGAAAACACGACTGTGTGTGTATATATCTGTGTGTGTGTGTGTGTGTGTGTGTGTGTGTGTGTGTGTGTGTGTGTGTGTGTGTGTGTGTGTGTGTGTGTGTGTGTGCGTGCGTGCGTGCGTGCGTGCGTGTGTGTGTGTGTGCCTATACCAGGTTTTTATATCCTTATGGAAACTTATTTCTGTCTACAATGTGGGGTTATGGGGACCATTGCTCCTTCTGGGGACATTTTCTTAGTCCCCATGAGGGAAATTGTTGTTGTGCGTGTGTGTGTGTGTATATATGTGTGTGTGTGAGTCAGGATTTACTGTATCTGCTGCTCCACTAACTTTTCCACATCAGATTTTCCAGATCAGAGCAGAACCAGAGATGCCTCATCCGTCAGTGAATCATCTCCACGTTTCTTCCAGCATGTCTGGTTTCTGCAAACGTTCATGTAAAAATTAACAAACTGTGAAACATTGTGGTGGACCAGATCTGCAGGAAAAATAAGAGCACATAAAAATTTTCGAACAAAATAAAACATAACATAACATGTCTGGAAAAAAAATACGCTTCAAAAATCTGACGATTGTTAAGTCACATTTAAGAAGTACTGTGCTGTTACCTAGCAACCACAGGAAAGCCCAGTCTAGTTGCCTAGCAACCCAAGCTGAGCTCCAGCTCATTTGGTCAGCTGGTTTTCCGCTGTACCTGCTGTACAATGGCTGCTGGAAAACACAAGTGTTCTGTATTTGACTTACCATCCAGAAACCACTCGCTGCATTCTTGTTGATTGTGCGGGAGGCTCCACTTCTGCTTTTCAAAGATTTATTGTTGTATAATTGTGCATCTGTTTGCTGCCATTTTAGTGTGCGAGTGTAAACGTTGAGTTGGGGGCGTGGCCAGCAGCAGCTAATTTGGATTTAAAGTGACAAAACGGCCTGAAACAACAAAAAATAAGCATAACTGAGCAGACTAAGATCTCATTATCTATAAATGTAATGAACTTGTTTTGTATAGGCCATAGACTACGGGACTTATTGAACTAATAAGTCCCGTTAATCAGCTCATGAGGACATTTGGAGGACAGAAAAGGAAAACCCGTCTGTCTGCATAAAGATAAACTTTAACAGATCAATGTGACAGAATAACCAGCCTGTACAGCCTTGGTGTTGTCCTCTGATCCTCTGGACTTTGGTCCAGGCTCCGCCCCGCACTCTGCAGCTTACCAAAGTATTCCCACCTGCTCCATTCCTTACAGTGAGGAACGCAAGCTAAATGCAAACCAGCAAAGCCACAGCTTCCTTCTGGCGCTGAACGTTTCTGTACATTTATTTTAATAAATGTTGAGCATTTTAAATCGTCTTTAATGACCATCACAGCGTGTCGGTCATTAAAGATTTGCCTCTGGTGGAGCTTTTAGGGGCAGTTAAAGTCCATCTGCATGCAGAGAAGAAATGCCTGACATCAGAAAGATAAAGTCGTATTGCACATGATGATATTGATAAAACAGCTGTACTTTGATGTGATATTTTGTGCAGCTCATTTGCTATTTATTCTGATGTTTTAACTCATTTTATGTTTTATTCTGTTTTAACCCTTTGGAGCCTGCAGAGGCTGAATCAGCTTCATGTGGATGGTGATAACTTTGTTTTATGCATGAAGGAATCCTCACCGCAGTTAAATAAACCGCTGAGTTAAATGTCAGAGGAGCTTCGTGAAGGAGCAGCAGCCCGGTTCCCGGTTCGAATCCCAGCCTGGTCTGCATAGAGCTTCATGTTCTAGAGTAAAAAGCTCTGCTACGTTACTTCACATTTGTTCTGTTCATGCATCCTCTGGTTTGGGATGTGTGCAGCTGAAAGGGTTTCTGCTCTTTTTTTTTTTTTTTTTCTTACTTTTGGACAGTTGCTATGATACGTAACCATGGCAACAATGTCTCGCTTTTACAACTGGGAGCAGCTGATTAGCATCTGAAAAGCTCAAATAATACCTGAACTCAGGCCTGTTGCAATAACAAATGTAGCTGGACCATAAATCAATTTAATGACTATAAATCATCAAATTATTATTTTGAGATTATTGTCAAGTAATATAACGGTATTGAAACAATAATGCAAAAACACATTCTCAAATATCAACAAAATTTAAATTTCTAATGAACATTTAACACAGGAAGATATTTTAAATATCCAAAATAAAGAAACAAAACAACAGAAACAACAATTAAAATGAATTATGAAATCTGTTCGAGACCAAAACACCAAACTGAAGACTTTTTCTCTCTTTCTACCAAAAACTGGGTGATAAGACAGTAAACCACGCAAATGGAAATGATTGAGCTCATTTTTATGTATCATGCGGTTAATTGATCTATTTTTTATTGTGGCAGAACTTCCTGAACTTTGACCTTAACTCCCAGAGGAGTTTAAATTCCAGGATGAGGAGGAGGATGATGGTATCCCCTCCTCATTGGGCCAGACCCAGATTTAAAGAGCAGACTGACTGCTGCTGCACAGTTTCAGGGATAAATAAAGTATTTTTAATGGAATTAAACTGAATGTTCTCTCTGCGTTGGTTCTGTCTGGTGCTCCGGTGTCCAGACATGTTAGACTCGGTAGTCACCCATCTGCCTCTACCTGCATGGGTAAACATGTACAGGTGGGCAACCTGCCACCTGATTCACAACCGGTGACGTTTATCTGGTTGTTATTAACAAGCCGTGCGGCTGAATTGTGACGTCACAGACGGCAGAGCAGATTTAACACGTGCAGAAAAACTACGTGATGTTTACAATAATCTTATAGTCCACATGCAGCAGCAAGACGCTGCAAGGAGACCTCAGAGTAAAACCAGACATGGACTCTTTGGTGGAATTCCGCCGTGGCTTTGCAGCGCTGCGCTTTAAAAGCCGCAGCAGAGCAGATTCCTTCCCAGTCACACTCCCACAGCGACACCCAGTTCATTCCCAGATAACAGCGAGAATCCGGGGCTGGTGTGGAGGGAATGCCGCGGATTGTCGGTTATCTGTAACTCTGGTGATTTTGGAGGCTGATAACATGTGTTAACGTATCGATCCACTCCCGTCCTGCTGCGGCGGGCTCCGCCTCTTACCGCAGCCCGAAACATAGACCTATGAACATAGACGCTGAGTGGAACGCAGGGTCGACCGCCCAATAATAATAATAATAATAATAATAATAATAATAATAATAATAATAATAATAATAATAATAATAATAATAATAACAATAACAATAATAATAATAATAATTTTTGTATTAGTAGCATAATGTCTTAAAGAGTTTAACAGCAATCTGTTAAATTATGGTTAATTAAATTTTTTTTTTTTATTAAAACTGTAAATTGCCAGGTTTCATCTTCCCTAACTAAAAAAACAACTTTAAATGGTTTCACATCGAGCCTTAAAAAAACACATCGTATTGTTCCTTATAAGGTTCCATACATGCAAGTATGTCGCTTATATTCTCATGTATGTTTATATACGAGGTGTGGGTGTGCATTGTGCGTACATACATTTATTTATTTATTTATTTATTTATTTATTTATTTATTTATTTATTTATTTATTTATTTATTTATTTATTCTGGTTGTATCTTTTAATTTAAGTTACTTTTTGTAACATGATGATCCTTGTCTGTTTTTAATGTTTTTGTTTTCGCCCTGTTCCACTGTGCCGTTATATTGCATCTTGTGGACAAATTAAATTTTACTGAATTTAATTGAATTGAACCTAATATTGTTACAGAAAAAAAAAGATGGGTCAGTATATCTTCAGATGGTATATTAAAGGTATGTTTGGGTGAATTTTCAGAACATTATAAAGATATTATTTAAATTTATCTCAATAGTCACTGTTACTAGTTCTACATGTATTGTATATTAATAGAACTTAGTTTATCGTAAACTTATTAATTTAATCATAAAATCCTATTTCCAAGCTTACCTTTATCGGTTATCAAAGAGGCCTGCCACTAGCAATATGGCGGACGCGCTGACGAATTGTTCCTTCTGGGCAAGGAAGCAGATGCGACGTCTACTCGTTTACGTCTATGTTCCTAACAGCATATGCACGTACAACAGCTACACACCAACCGACCTTGAATGTGTCCTCTGAAAATCACTCGCACGTGATTGGCTGTAGCTACGGAGTTCCATCACCTTCCTGCATTGTGATTGGCGGACGCCAGTGGCAGTTACACCCTATCCGCCTCTGGCCTCTTTTGGTTGGCTGCCTCCGCTCCCCTTTCTCTCGGCGGTGGGTCGGAGCCGCTGTCCCTGGCCTCGCATGTTTCCCTCTGGATTCCTGTTTTCAGTTTGATGCCCCGCTTGTAGATGCGCTCCGTTTGAACGCCTTTGAAGGGCCACAGTCGGGCGTCCGTGCAGTGGTGTTCAGTTGCCCCCAACATTTTATTTTGAGGCGTTTCGAGGCTCCAACCCCGAACATGGCTGTTCAAGTTAGCGGATCGTCTGGGCCGATTGCCCGGCTAGAGGGCCGTGAATTCGAATACATGATGAAGAAGCGCTCGGTGACCATCGGCCGGAACTCCTCGCAGGGCTCCGTGGACGTGAGCATGGGCCACTCGAGCTTCATCTCGCGGCGGCACCTGGAGATATTCACGGCCAGCGACGACGGCACCGGCAGCGGGGACTTCTACCTGAGGTGTCTGGGTAAAAACGGGGTGTTTGTGGACGGAGTGTTCCTAAGACGGGGCGCCCCTCCTCTGCAGCTACCACGAATGTAAGTTCGCCCTCCAGCCCCGCCACCCATCGGGGGGAGCAGCGGCAGTAGCCGGAGCATCCGGACAGCCGAAGTTAACATTTAACAACATTAGGTGTACATTTGCGAGCAAGGGTCGAGAGCACCACGTGTTTAGCATGTTAGCAAGAAGTCCGCATCCTGTTTCCTAAAGCCCTTCTCTTTGTTGACATTCCTGTTAGCAACCGTTTTCACGAGCCTGCTGCCGTCATTCCACGCACATTCCACAGCCCACCCGTGGGGGGTCAGCTCAGCCTTTCTCTCCCCCCTCTGCGCTTATATTGGCGCTAGTTGGTGTTTCTGCGCCCCTTATTGAAAATGGTGTTATTTTGCACATTTTCATTCAGAAATGCGCTGCCGTAATGCAGTAAAATCGCCGCTCTGCGCTCTTTCCCCGCTGTGGGTTGTGTGTGTTAGTCGTGAATGAAGCTCTTCTCGACCCCTGGACGTAAACAAACCAGCCGGTCTCCGCCCTGCGCTGCACTGTTTGCACCAGCCGTGACCTCCAGTCCGCTAAATCAGATCCCAGAGCTGCTTTCTCCGCGTAGTAAACACACCTGAACGCATCATGGTTGCATTTAAACGCCACTAAGCAGTTTCTGAGCGGCTTCACCGATAAAACAGGAGGCAGCAGCTCAACAGTCAGGGGATCTCTGGAAACGGGTTCCTTTCACTTTTCCAGTCGACTGAAACTCTTATGATCCTCATAAATGTTTCAAGATAAACTAAGAAGAAAAGTAATAAATGTATAAGGTTGTATTTACTAGATATCTAATATGTGGATGACTGACAAAACAAAAAAGCTCGTTCAGCTTTTGCAATATTATGTTTCACCATAATACAGAATGAGGAAATGTACATATGTTGACAGTTAGCATGGGAGCAACAGTTAAACAATCCTGCTTTAAAGTCACAGTTCACTACGCTTCAATGAATACAAATTCAAATCTGGGTTTTTTTCTTTACTTGGTTTTTAAGTAAACAAATATTTATTTGGTTTCATTTCATTCTAAAACACAAACTGGAGCGTTTGGTGGGAGTTTTGGTTTTTCTTGTTTGTTTTTGTTTTTTTTTCAGTGAATAAAGTCACATTATCAGGCATGGCCAACGGGATGAATGGATTAAACATTACAGCTGCCTGGAAACAGCCAGCACAGATATGAAACGGGGATCATGTTTGGAATAAAACGCGATGAAACCCTGGGATGTGATAATCCAGAGTTTCTGCTGGTTTGGTGCCTGTGGCAGCTGGATTCGGACCTGGACCTGTTCTGTCTACAGATGAACGCTGTGGGTTCGCCTCTCTTTCTCCGCTGTAGCTGCTTGGTTCTGGTGTCACTTCTTAAAGTCGCCCTGCAGAACGTTCCGTTACGTTCTTGGTTCCCAACATAAACATTCTGCATTTGTTCCGAATGCAGAATTTGTTCTGAATTTGTTGAAACGACTCTGTTTTCGTTTATTAATCCCCGAATAGTTTAGTATTTTCACCTATTATGGCTTGTTAAATGCTAATAAGCTCTTTTTAATTTTGTGAAGATTTTATTTTGAACCATTTCCATAGTTATGGTTCCAGACTTTATTTGAGCCAGTCGTTTCTTCTGCAGTGATTAAACCAGAATAAGTCAGTGCTGCCCCCTGGCGGTAGATATTATTTATCAAACGCTACAAACTCCGACGGCGATAAAGTTTGTAAATTTTGAAGTTTATCAGTTGTGCTTTATGTCCATTTTCTCCTGAGTATTTTGGTTCATGTTGATGATGAGAAACTGCTGTGAGACCAAAGGCTAACTGGCTAATTATTACATTAGCATTAAAAATGCAAGTTTGTGACACTTGTGTTATGTTTGCACTCCAAACTGCAGTGTGAAAATTGCAAGATATATTCGCAACACATCGTGCAGCATTATTGGCGTCATAAAACCACATTTTCTTAGAATAAAAAATAAAGATCGTAAGTTGTCAGACGGGGAACAAAATGTCCGCCAGGTGACATGAAGTGGTTCTGGTCGGTTTGTTTGTTTTCTGACTGGCTGTTGAACTGCCAGTAGAATTACATCATTTTTTTCTTTTAGCTTTGGTTTTTAAGACAAACTGAACTCAAACTATTTATTTGTTTTGTGACTAACGTCTCAGCCACATTATCCCTAAAGTATGGGTTTCTTTTTCAGCTTTTATTGTGTTTGATCACCTCCACACACACGTTCGCTCTCTCTCTCTCTCTTTCTCTTGTGGGAACTCTGTCCAATTATCCTGAATGATTAATAATTAAAAACGGAAATATCTGGGTGTGGAAAAGTCTGGAATATTGAAGGACGGAAATTGTTGTGAATCCAGATTAAAAATCTAAGTAAACCAAAGACATGAAGGGAAAATGTAAATATGACATGTGAAAAACATTTCATATTAAGGCCTGAAGATATTAACAACCATTTTAATTTAGCTTAAATGACAGATTGAATGAAATAACATTTTTTAAGTTGATTTTAGAATTGCAGTCATGGCAGCAACATGTTGGAGTCGCTCTGACTCTTGTTTCTTATTATTTTTGTTCATAATACATTTTTTAGTTCGTCTCTCTGACTTATGAGGTGGTTTTGTGCTTATTGTTCACCATATTCCCAGACGGGGCTTTAAAGAGGAGCGGCAAAAGCAAAGGAGGCGGATTAGCAGAGCTGCTAACAACTGATGGTTTCATCCTGGATGTTTCTGTGGCATATCGTCTCTTTCATATGGAGCTGTTGGCATGTCTTCAGTCAGGCTCTCTGGAGATACTTTAATGATACAAGTTGCACCAGTTTCCCTTTGGATTAAAGTATTTTGTAATAAATGTGAAGTTTTAAGGTGTTTTTATGTCTCTTTCTGTGTGCAGAAGCTCCAACATGCGCCTGTCGCTTCGCAGCGTCCCTCACGCCGCCGGCGTTGTTTACATTTCGTTGAGGCAGATTTGCTGGAATCTGGTTGCAGCTTTTCACAGCAGCGCCTGCAGTGTAAACAACCTCGCAGCTCCCGCCAGCGCTGCTCAGACTTTGCACACCGCTCTCTCTCGTTGCGCAATCTCCCAACACGAAACCATTTTCTTGCGCTGAGAAAACAGCGACTTGTTTTGACTTGATGCAGTTTCCGTCCCGGGTGAATGTTTTCCTGAAACTTTGGAGGAGTTTTACACTTTTCTGCTCCTCAAACACACACACACACACACACACACACACACACACATCCAGGGCCTTGAGTTGGAGGTAAAATAAGTGACTTGTAGATAGTTTCTGTCTGACTGAGGAGCTGTGAGTGGTTTGTGTTGAGGAGGCAGATTGGCGGTGAGGGAGCCGCGGCCGCTCGTGTTGCTGGGATTCCTCTGCGGTGATGTCAGTGGGTCCAGCAGGGAGGAGCGGCCCTTTCCCGCTCCCTGCCGCCTCGCACCCCGAGCCGCGGCTCTTCCTCCCTGCTGTCCTCTTTGTTTACATTCTGCTCTGCTCCGGGTGGGGGTGAAATCCAAGTGAAAGCTTTCAGTTGAACAAGCTTTGTTTGTTGCCGTCCTCGCAGCTTAGCAGCGTAGCAACTGTGTTTTCTTTCTCCCTTTTTCAGTTTGTGCCTCTTTGTTGTTGTGGGAGAGAAATGAGGTAATAAAGAGGGATCTGTGACGGCACACAGGCCGGGGCTCAGTCTGCTCTGATTCTGCTCCACATCCAGACTTTCCTAAGCATTAAAGCTTCTGTTTTATTGAAATAAGCAGGTTTTCTGTCTCGGTTTTGGTCCAGTTTCCAGAGCGAATATCTGAAACACTTGAAATAAGACAAAACTAACTTACAAATAACTTCCCATCAAAATACAGGAGCTTGTTTTAACTAAATCATTCCTTCATATTGATAAAAAGTTTTAGTTCCAGATTATTTCACTAAAAACATGGGGAAAATATCTTATTTAGTGAAATAACTTTCCAGTGGAACTAGAACTTTTAAAATCAGTATTAGTGAATTATTCACTTAAATCAAGCTCAGACGTCTCGCTGAAAAGTTATTTGTAAGTTAGTTTCGTCTTATTTCGGCTGTACTAAGATGTTTGCACCAGAAACTACTTGGTAAGATTTTGTGTTTTTGCACAAAGTTACTTTCTGTGATTTTAACAGGACAGCAGCAGTTTAAATCATGTTTTATTGAAAACATTTCTTATCAAAGATAAAACCCTGTTAAGGATTCCTGTTAAAGAAAATGCCTTCCTGTTTGATGAATCGGCGACAGTTTCCTGAACCTCTGGAGATCAACGATCGACCGATACTCGCAGGAGAAACCGATTCTATCTGAAAATCAGACGTCGTCTCTGTTTTGGTGACGTTTCAGACCAAAGGAGTCGGAATCAGCAGGTCTGGTTTTTTATAGATCTGTGATTGGCCATAAAACTCCAGTCAGTGCAGCAGTCAGGTTTTAGGGCTGAACCCATTACAAGATTTTTGAAATAATCAACTCATTTAGTTATTAATTAATCATTAACTGGAGCATAAAGACTCAAAAAGGCCATTTAGCTGAAAGAGCAACACATAGAGAGCAGTAATAAAGCCAAAACTATGAAAATACCAACATTTAGCATTTTAGATGGAAAAAAAAAACTATTTTTCTGTAAATATGTTTTTCCCATAACTCAAGCGTCAGTTTTACCTTCACCTGGTTCAAATATGTAGCAAATATTTCATATTAAGCACCTTTTGCTGTCCAATTATTAATCAAAAATGAACGAACAGATTAGTAGATAGTTTTTATTTAGCTGCAGAAGCATCAAGCGTTTATTAAAAAAACGCTTTTATTGCATTTTAGGATAAAAAGTGTTTTTTTCTTACTCAAAAAACGAATATAATTTTTTGCCTATTTGCATCTTTTATTAAATTTAAGTGATTAAATCAAAAATCTGCAGCATGTCAGTTTTTTTTATCCAATTAATTGATTACTAAAATAGTCGTTAGTTGCAGCCCTGCAATGTTTTAAAAAAATATGATTTCAGATGTAATAAATTGTCACCTGGTGGATTTAGCCTTAAAGAGACAAACAGTTTTTACGTCAGAAACTAAAAATGGTCAAATAAAAGTGAAATTCAGCCTGATGCGTCTGACTCTAAAACGGGTTGACGTTTAATCGTCCGTCCTTTGCCTGTTTCTCCTTCCGCGTTGTGCCGCTATGTGACATATTTCCAGTTTGTTTTATGAAGTTGTCAGGTTGTTGGTGTATATTTAGACTTCACAGAGCGCTGACAGTCTCTGGATGAGTCTGATGTTATTTTTACCGCCTCAGGTGCTTCAGGCTCCTGTGAGACGCAGCACAGCCAGTTCAGAGGAAGGCAGCTAACGCTAACGCTAGCTGGTGCTAGCTCTGTTAAAACCCGGTGCAGGAAACTGAAAGTCGGTTCCTGGCCTCCTCCAGCTGACTGGAAACCCGGGTGTTCCTTCGCCGACTCCGCGTCGCCCACCAGTTTCATCCCAAATGCTCCAGAGCGCCACCCGCAGGTCGTCGTCTCCGAGTCCTGAGTCTGTTTTGATGCCTTTAGATCAGATTCATTTTATCTGCTCATGTCCAGTTATGTTTATGAGAAATCAGTTTTTTTCATAAACAGATTTTAGTCATTTAAATATCTAATTTCTTACGTGTTTTAGCTCCTTTTGCCATAAAAGGAGCTAAAACATGTAAGCATGTTGAATAATGGAAATTCTGCATTTGGAAAGGAAGAAGTGTCCTAAAATATGAGCTACAAGTAAATGAGACGGTTTGCAGCTGCGGTAGTTTCATGGGTGGTAACATGGGCAGATACCCAGGGCAGCAATAGAGAAGAGGGAGGAGGGCGTCTGTGGCAGCAGCTGAATTTTTATGTGTTTATCTGTTGTGCTGCGTCCACATGGCAACAGATACTACATGTTTTTTCGTTTATTTAGAAGACGCCTCTTCATAAGTTAAAATTCTGAGAAAAATCGTAGAATTCCAGGAATCCTAAGAATTTTCTTAAAATGGAAAATTTTTTAGAATTTTCCTAATTAGTCTTTGGACTAATTTTAGTCGTAGGACTAAAACTATAAACTAATTTCAGTCCTGGGGCTCTTTGGGAATCCCTGATGTTTTACTGGCCTAGTCAAAGTTCTGGTTTCAATCAGTGGCCTGACCAGCTGATTCTAACTGCTGTGACTTACTTTTAATGGAGCATTAAAGGCAACAGACATGAAGTAAAGAAGTGCTGCAGGTCGTGGTGAAATGAAAAGCTTGTCCTCGGTTCTGGTTCGTTTTGTTCCATGATTATTTTACTCTGTTGCTTTAACAGCGTGAAAAAGTTTAAAGATGTTTATACTTTTGATCAGGATCCTTTTGCTCCCTGCTGGGTAGAGGCAACATTTTCTTTAAACTCTCAAACCGAATCCAGTTTTTTGGGTTTTCCTTTTAAATTAGTGAACTCAGAAATGTAATTTAAAACACTTTGCAGTCCATCTTTTTCTTTTTCTCCACTGATGCGTCAACGAGGCGCCTTCAAGCTGACTTGCTCTGTTCTCCTCGTCGTTTTCTGATTTTTCTGCAGGTGCACGTTCAGGTTTCCCAGCACCAACATTAAGATCAACTTCACGGCGCTGTCCAGCGGGAAGAAGGCCAGGCGGGAGGCGCCAGAGTCCCCAGTGAAACCAGTACAGCCTCAGATCTCCCCACTTACCATCAACATTCCAGACAACATCGCTCACCTGATGAGCCCGCTGCCGTCACCCACCGGCACCATCAGGTACCTGCGCCGCAAAACGATTCACCCGGAAAAAATCCGCTAAAGGTTAAAGGTCGGAGGAAACCAGCAGGTTGTTGAAACGCCTCCAGAACCGGAGCAGATTTTACTCTTTACTGCGCCGCTCTGCTAAACATAAACGTTCATCCATGGATCCATCAGAAAGACGCCGTACGGAGCTCTGGTAGTGCCAAAAACAAGCTCGTATTCTTTCTGAGTAAAACGTGCCTCAATTATTTTTAAAAAATACACAGAAATTTGAGTCAAATGTAACAATTTCTAACTAATAAATATCGGTATTAAAAAAAAAAAAAAAAAAACAAGCAATTGTAGACATGAAAACAAGTTAATCAATCGGTCAAGTTTATTTGTGTAAAACACAAAAATACAAAGCAATAAAAAACACCATACAGCCAAAAGTTTAGAAACCAATAACACCCTGATGAGTGACATCATCAATATCATCAATATCAATATCAATACACGTCAGATATGTTGGTCGATGTTTCGTTCTGAACAGTGTTTTCTTCTTTTACACTTATTTACACTTAATTAGTTATTTGCAGTTATTTTTGCTAATTATGACGCAAATAATAAAAGTTCTGTCATGTTTGGCCAGAAATAAAACATCAAACAGTTATTTAATGACAATGAATAGTCAAATAAAATGCTACATTTTAGTTTTTGCTGCTTTAAAACGGCGTGGCGCTGTGATCGATGGGATCGTGTTTTCATTTCGCCCGTTTCCATCCTGTTGCTCCTGAGGTCGTTGCCGTGTTGCCAGGGAAGCTGATTTGCGTCGATGGCGGTGCAAAGCGCGTCGCCAGATGAGCTCGTTTGAAGCAAACGTTACATTTTAAGCTCCGGATTTAGTCGTTTTGTCCTGATTCGGTGGAACATGCAGCTGATGGTGTTTGTGTTCTTGTTCCTGGCAGCGCTGCTAACTCCTGCCCCTCCAGCCCCCGGGGGGCGGGCTCCTCGGGCTACAGGCTGGGGGGCCGCATGGTCAGCTCCGTGGAGCTGCAGCTCATCAACGACAACTCGCAGCCTGAGAACGACAAAGAGGCCTCCGGCGGGGACAGCCCCAAGGTCAGCAGGGCCCTGAAGACACAGCAGACAGTTACTAATCACACTGGGAGCATCTCATACCAGGGGTGTCCAAAGTGCGGCCCGTGGGCCATTTCTGGCCCGGGGGCTGATTTTGTGCGGTCCCCGACTGCAATCTGAGAATGATACAAATTTTACCACAGACATTATTTTGTTACAGTGGAAAATGTTCATTATAACAGAAAGTATTTGATTTTTCATAACCAAGCTTTTATAAGTAGTAGAACCACGAGGCTTTTACTGAACAGCCCACTTTGCTGAACCTAAATCAGTTTTTTATAATTTACTAAACTTGGCTACATATTGCAAACATGTCCTGTTTTTATACTCACATAAATGAAACTCAAGAAAGTGAAAACTAGACAACAAACATGCAAAATCTGTGTTTTTATTTGTACTATCTTTGCCAGTTTTTGTTGTTTTTTTAATCAAACTTAGTTATATTCTTGTTTTCTGATTAGTTGTGAAGCATTTGGTCAGCTGAGGTTGCAGTAAATGCGCCGTTTCCTGTGCTGCTCTCTGCAGGACGACTCCAAGCCGCCGTACTCCTATGCACAGCTGATCGTCCAGGCCATAACGCTGGCGCAGGACAAGCAGCTCACACTAAACGGAATCTACAATCACATCACCAAGAACTACCCGTACTACCGGACCGCCGACAAGGGCTGGCAGGTGAGTCCCGCCGCAGCCCGCTGCCTCTCCTCCTCCTCCTCCTCTTCCTCCTCCTCCTGTCACCGCTTGTCTCGCTGCAGAACTCGATCCGTCACAACCTGTCGCTGAACCGATACTTCATCAAAGTGGCGCGGTCGCAGGAAGAGCCGGGAAAAGGTTCGTTCTGGAGGATAGACCCGTCGTCGGAGGCCAAGCTCATCGAGCAGGCCTTCAGGAAACGACGGCCCCGCGGGGTGCCCTGCTTCCGGACCCCGCATGGACCCCTCTCCTCCAGGTCGGCCCCAAAGATCGACGACTCGCACCCCGGCACCGCACACACGCCTGAGCTTATCTTATTGGATCGGAGCAACTCAGAGTGGATCCAATAGAAGTATAGCAACTTTTACTAAATATTAGGAGTGCATCGGCCTGCAGACCCGGCGGCTCTGGAGGAGCTGCAGGGATCAGCGGCTCAGGTGGGAGACGACATCTGGGTTATGAAAAATGGTGACGAGTCGTCCTGCAGCAGTTTCCATCAGACCGAGAGAAGACGGGAAACATGAAGCTGCTCAGATCAAAATGAAGCATTTAGAAACTAAAACATTAAACTGCAGATAACAATTATTAGCAATCAATTATTCTATTGATGTTTCTGCTGATTAATCGAATCATCAGACAAAAAAACCATCAAGTTCTGCAGAAGCTACTTAATCTTGTTTGGAGTGTAACTCATACATCCAAAATAGCATTTCAGTAAACAATCTATTTAATTCCTATTAAAAAACCTCCAGTTCAGCTCGGATGTGTTTTAGTGATTAAATCCTAAATACTTTTAAACAAAAATCTCATTTCAGTCAAGAAGGAAGCAACAGATAAAAGTTTCATCTCAGGCCTTTAATCAGCTGCAACCTGCTGATGACCAGCAGGGGGCGAATGTTACACTGCAGCATGCAGATATTTTCTGGGAACGTTTAACTTTTGTGTTTATGTCTCATTTTTACTTTATTCCAGTTCTAACCGAACATGAGGACAAGAGTAAATATTGTGTTCATTTCGCTGTCTGACCTGCAGGAGCGCTCCAGCGTCCCCCAATCACTCCGGGGTGCTCTCCGCTCACTCCAGCGGGGTGCAGACCCCGGACAGTCTGTCCCGGGAGGGCTCCCCGGTGCCCCTGGAGCCGGACACGCCCTCCGCTCCCCCCCCTGCTCCCGCCACCGCCGTCCAGCCCAAACTGGCGGTCATCCAGGAAGCACGCTTTGCACAAAACACACCAGGTGCCACGCCTCATTCTTCTTCTTCTTCTTCCCTTCCAGAGTGCAGCTCTGTTGCTAACCTGTCCCCCCTCTGGTCCAGGCTCCCCGGTCAGCAGCCAGCCGGTCCTCATAGCGGTCCAGCGCCAGTTACCTCAGGCCATCAAGCCAGTGACTTACACCATGGCGTCCCCAGTGAGCACCAGCAGCTCCCAGCCCGCCGTCCAGACCGTCCACGTCCTGCAGCAGATCCCGGCCGGCTCCACCGTCATCGCCCAGCCGGCCGCCATCATCAAGAGCGAACCGCAGGAGAACGGGGAGCACGCGGAGGTCAAAGGTGAGGCCCGGAGCAGGAGGAGAACCTTTCAGGAAGGAGCTTAGGTCCTTTTTGGGGGCGGAGCTTATTGATGGTTAGCAGGGAACCGTTTCTGATTGGCTGAATTCTTCCAGGGTTTAAACACTGTGTATCTAGGCCTGTTGTTATGGTAACGAGTTTTGCTGGCCGATTAATTGTCCCTGAAATAATTACGATAAATTATAATATTGTCACTTTGAGACCGTTGTTAACTAAAGCATAAAACTGGCGCAGCAATGCAAACACTCCTCTGTGCTTCCAAATATGTGAATCATCAGAATGGATGAGGTTTATTTTGACTGACCATGTGACTAACTGATTACTGCGTCAGGCTTATTGTTTGGTGATTAATGGATAATATCTGTTTCCCCTCCGTCCAGTGAAAGTGGAGGCGGTTCCCAGCATCAGTTCTCTGGGCGCCTCCAGTCGCATCATCCAGAGCTCCCAGTCGGCGGCGCCGCTGCAGACGGTCACCATCGTGCAGCAGGCGCCGATTGGTCAGCACCAGCTGCCCATCAAGGCCATCACCCAGAACGGCACCCACAGCCTGACCACCGCCCTGCAGGCGCCCTCCAGCTCAGGTGAGACGCACAGGTAGCAGCTAGCGGCTAGCCGCTAACCGCTAGCTGCCGCTAACTCCGCTGTCCTCTGCAGCCCCGGCCACCGCCAGCCCCCTCCACCTGCTGGCCACCCACGCCTCCGCCTCCGCCTCGCTCCCCACCAAGCGGCAGAACGGGGACCAGCTGGCGGGGGAGCAGCCGGACGCCAAGCGAGGGAAACCCGAGGAGGAAACGCCCGCCGTCGCCGTGGAGACGGACTCGCCAGCAGCCGGAGAGCAACCAAACTAGCCGTCTGGACGCCACGCCGCAGAGCTCCGCCCCGCCCACCGTCTCTCTCTCTCGCCCCGTCGTTTGTTTCGCTTCTCCTCACGACCGAGGTGCCAAACGGAGAACCCCCCCGCCCCCCCCCCCTCACACCCGCCGCCGCTTTAAAAACTGGAACAAAGAAACTCGAAGGTTTCCGTGTGAGCCGTGACCGAAGCCTTAGCAACAACGAGCCGACCTTTGACCGGCTCGGGCTGGACGCCGCCTTTCTGTCGCATCTACCTCAGAGCAGATCGGAGCCTCCGGCAGCCAGCAGGGCCCCCCCGCCCCGACGTGACCAACCGGGCGGCTCGTTTCTCCGTTTTTATCGTCCGAATCCAGACAGTCACAAAGGGATCAACTTGGAGCCAATCTTTAATTCCTGGCAGCTAGCCGCTCATTACTGACCCTGTTAATCGCAGCTGTACGTAGAAATTCAGTATTCTGTGGTTCAACATGTGGAGCATAGCAGTTTTTTAATGTATTTACACTTAACTAGAGACGTAATAAACTAAAGGAAGCGGAGACATTTCAGAAACTAAGTTAGAGGACTTTTTACGTGAACTTTTTCTGTTTGGTGAAAACGCTGTAACAGTTTTTGGTAAGCCCTCCTCTATCCCCCCTCCCCTACCTGTTGCTTACGACCCGGCTTCGTTGCTCGGCCTGCCCAGATCTGCGTGTGCAGCTCCGGGCGCCGACCCTGCATGAACCGACGACAGAGAAGCCAGAGAGAGGCCAGAGCTGCACTTGATTAAATGTTCTTATTTTTCTTCCTGCTCCTCCTCTTCTTCTCCTTCTTCTTCTTCTGTTTCCGTCACACACACACACACACACCCCTCATGGTCCCTCCAGGCTGTGTTGATGTTGTGGTGTTGGCAGGCCCCCCCTCCCCCTCACACATTCATTTGCTTGATTACGTATTTTGCTCAGTTCAGGCGACCTGGCGAGTCCGTTTCTGATTGTACACGTTCCAAACAATAGTAAGAAAAGAAATTGATGTTTGTTCTGCTTCAGTGGAGAAATGCTTTTTTTTTTTTTAATAAATTAATTTAAAGTCCTTAAAATCTTTTTGTTTGGTTTTGAACTTTTTTCATGTCGAGATTAATTTTTGGTGTAGTTCTCCAGTCATCCTGCAGAGGGCAGTGTAGGCTAGTTTCCAACATTGTTCGACTTAATCTGGTAAAAAGTTAAATATTGACAGGTGCAAAATTTAACTTTGTGATTACAGAATCTTTACCTGAATACATGGACGTCAAATAAACAATATAAATTAGATTTAGAATCATGAGTGGACATTTCAACCTGTTTTCTATGACGTGCGTGAATTACTGATTTACTAGCATGAAAATGTTATTAACAAAATATGTGACTTGAAAGGGCTGCACACTGGTGCCGTTGGTAGCCCTGCTGCCTTGCAGCAAGAAGGTGCTGGGTTTGATTCGATTCCTTCTGCGTGGAGTTTGCGTGTTCTTCCTGTGGATGCGTGGGTTCTGTACTCAGGTTAACTGGTCTCTAAATTCTCCTTAGGTATGGATGTGTGCCTGCGCGGTGTCTGAGAGAGGCACCAGCACCCGTCCCGACCCCAATAGGGACCAGGGTGAAAGAAGATGGATGTGACCTGAAAAGTAAAAACAAAATTGTAAATATATTCTATTTTAGAAATCCTTGTCAGACCTGCAATGATTTCTTTTTCATTTTGCTTCATTGAAATATTGTATTTTATTTCAAAGTAAATAAAAATAATCATAAGAAAAAGTATCGCCCCTAAATAGATTTAAGTGCATAAATGTTTGGACACTATTGGTTTAAACTTTATTTTACGTTTCTGTAAGTTTATGCGATCCCTTGTCGTTCCAGTAGGGGGCAGCACTCAGAGGGTCCGTGTGGGAATTATTAGAAGAAGAAATAGAGTCTGCAAACCCCCCATGTGAATTAAGGAGCTGTGTAGCTTCCTGATAAATTAATCACAGAACCTCTGACAGCTATTAGAGACTATTATTGAAAACATTTACTTAAACTCAGTTGAGAGGAGATGCGTATTTCTACTTGCGCTGTTGTTAAGTCAGACGCCGAGCCGAAGCTAAAATGTTAAGCTAACCCCGGTTGGTTCGGGGTTTTGGTGAAGGAGTCAGAAAATGGAGGAAATGGTGGTGGAATTAAACTCTGGGGAACCGTCTGCGCCCGGATCAGATCAGGGGGTCGCCAAAGCCTGGGAATCGGTCACAGCAGCTTTGGTGAGTGGAACCGAACCCCGGTTTGGTGCAGTTAAACAGATCGAAGAGCCTTTTCAGAACTCTATTCAAATATCTGATTATTTAAGATTTCCCCCAATAGCGAAAGGTTGTTAACAGTTAGTCACCAAACTGATTGTTTTTCTGGTCAAATAAAGTGTTCGGCCCAATTCGGCTGATATTTGGTAGTTTGTTTTTGTCTGCTTACATATTTTATAGGCTGATTACAGACAATTTCAAAGTAATAAGTTATGGTCTGGCTCTGGAACCATCACAAATTAAGGTGATGGGAAAACGTAAAATTAGATTTATTTAACAAAACTCAGAACTGGCTGGAGAAAGAAAGAGAGTGGCAAGGAGGCAGAAGGACTGGTGCGTCTGCAGCTGGTGGAACTGGTGCCATTCTGCAGACACTTTCCAAGCTGCACAATGAGAAGCTCTGAAACAGATTAGAGACCCAGAGCAAAGACTTTGGGCCGTAACAAATACAAGAAAGGATCATTTTATTTCAGTAATTCAGTTCAAAACGGGAAACTTTCATACTCTGATATCCTCAATCAGGATGGGAAACAAAAGGCCATTCACTGCTGAAGAAGACGGCTGTTCAGAGTGTTCCAGTATGTTAATGGAAAGTTCAGCGGAAGGAAAAAGTGTGATTGAAAAAATACACAATAACTACAAAGTTTAGGAGATATTCTCAATGTCTGTTCATGTAAACACAGAATGAGCAGAAACTGGTGTGTGATTCTGTTCCTGTGAAATTGGGAATCAAATGACGAGGAGGGGGAGCAGGTCCGATGGGTTCTGACGGGGTTTTGTCTCTGTAGGTTTGTCCAGGCAGCTCTGTGTCAGAGCAGGACCGTCAGAACCTGGCGCTGCTCTGCTCTCGTGGTTTGGGTCGGCTGCTGGGCGTCTGGCTGCTGGAGTCCCTGCAGGTGCGCCTGTCGTCCTCCGTGGTTCCGGAGTTCTGGTCCGGACTGGAGCAGCCGCAGGACCAACTGGAGGAACGGGACCGGGCCGGAGTTCTTCTCTCCGCTTTCCAGACGCTGCTGGACCGGCTGGAGCCGTTCCTGAGTTAGTAAAGCAACACAAACCTCCTGGACCTGGAGGTCTATTGGCTGCTGTAAGCCAGCGGGGACCAAACTGTGGCCCGGGGGCCAAACTGTGGCCCGGGGGACCAAACTGTGGCCCGGGGGACCAAACTGTGGCCCGGGGGCCAAACTGTGGCCCGGGGGCCGCTCGTGGGCCACCCACTGATTTTTCTTTCTTTCTTTTGCCCCAAACTGCAGCTTGTTTTGTTTATGATTCTTTATGGTTTTTATGAGGGAAAAACTGTCACAACATTTTTCTCTAACAATTAATCTTTTTACAAGCAATCGGTTATAATAAGTTGAACGTTTAAACAAACTTGCCGACTTTCCTGCACCAAAATCAGCTTTTATTTCGTATTAAACTGTTTTCAAAGAAAGTGATCCTGTTTTTATGACTGAGAATAAATTTGTTCAGTCCAGCCTAAAATAATTAGAAAACTGAAAACTTTCTTTTAATTTAACAAAGCAAAATTCTTTTTACGTGAGTTTTGCTAATTTATTCAGTTTTGGTTTATTGCTGGACTGACTGTTGTTCTTTTTCTTTCTTTGAGTGTTTCTCCAGCTAATGATTAATTGATCACTAAATTAGTTTAATTGTGATGAATTGATTAATCACGATTAATCGTTTCAGCCCTGATTTTGTCCCTTGTGGCCTCGTACAGGTGGGTTGGAGCAGCTGGGGGCGTGGCAGGCGGAGGGTCGCTGCGGCCTGTCGGGGCCGGGCCCCGGGGCCCTCCGGGACCGGGCCTTCACCACCATCCGGGCCCTGCTGCTCTTCTCGCCGCCCGCTGTCCTGCAGCAGCGGGTGCTGGAGTTTTACAGCCGGACCTTCTCCATCTACATGAGCCGGGAGGGCGGGGAGGACGGCGCCGAGGCCCCCGAGGGCCCCGACGGAGGGGCGTGTCCGGGCTGCGGGGCCCCGGCGCCGCGCTGCTGGTGCTCGGAGGCCCTGCGGCGGCTGCAGCAGCTCAGCCTCGTCCTGTGAGCCGCCGCCGGGGGTTCTGGGTAAGGGGCGCGGGCGGCGGCCGGTGTGTGACGCAGCGGTTCTGTGTGGCTGCAGGTCCCGGCTGCAGCTGCTGGAGTGGGTCAGCGCCGAGGCCGTCACCGCCATCCTGCACCGCCTCATCGAGCAGCGCATGGAGCAGCACTGCCGCGGCGAGTACGAGCGCTCCTTCCTGCTGGACTTCCAGGAGGTCAGGCGCTTCCTTCACGCAGCGGCCGCTAACGCTAACGCCGTTTGGCCCAGGGTTAGCAGTCAGAACGGGGTTTTCTGAGCCGCCTTTAAACGCAACATGAGTGTTGCGTTTAAACAGTAGCTGTGTTAAAATTCTTTGCTAATTTTGAGAAAACAGAATTTCACAATTGTGGTGTTTCCATTAAAAAAGAAATTAATGTAAAATCACATGAATAACCTTGTTAACATGATAAGTCATTAAAGATTTAAACAGTTGAAGGAGATATATTCATAATTCAGCCATGGTGGCGCTAGTGCTCATCATCCACCAGCCAATCAGAGGAGACATCCGCCTTTTATCCAGGTGTTGGAGAACAAGCCCCGCCTACTGGGGAGCGTCTGAGTTTTGGTTAAATATTTGACATGAGAGTTATGGACAAAAAAAACGTTCTTCTGCAACCACTTCCTGTCGTCTTCTCTGTCGTCTCCACCAGCAGTAACATCCGGCTGAAACCATGTGAAAAACGTTCCCATTACAGTTTTGTGAGCTAAATCTGTTTCGATACAGATGAAAAACCAAATAGTTGTTTTCTTTACATAAGTTTCTTTTCGTAATTTCAAAGTTCACATTCTGCAGTGAATGGAAACGCAGCGAGACACGGGATGCTGCTGCTGTCATGACAGCAAAACACAAAAACTTTGCTAATCTGAACATAATTCCTCATCATTTTCTACGTCGCTGTTTACATCGTCGTTGTTTTTGCATTAATAAACTTGATTATTTTAGTAGAAAGGTTACAAAGATGTTTATGCGTTACACTGATCTGTGTCTGGCGGAGCAGTGGTTGGAGCTGGTGCTGGGTTGGCTGGGGAAGGTGTTCGCCACCGAGGGGGGCGGAGCCGCGGCGGCCCCGATGGATCCCAGCGTTCCCAGTACTCCCAGCGGCAGCCCGGTTCTGAAGCAGTGGCGGTGCCACATGCACCAGTTCTTCTGCAGGATCTACGTCAACATGAGGATCGAGGAACTGTTCAGCATCATCAGAGGTGAGAACGACTTCATGTTCATGAGTCTGGATGAATCCTTCATTTTGTTCTTCTTTGCTTTTGTTCCCAGATTTCCCAGAATCCAAAGCTGCCATTGAGGATCTGAAGTTTTGTCTGGAGCGAACCAACCAGCGCCAGCAGCTCCTCACTTCGCTCAAATCGGCCTTCGAGAGCCGTCTGCTGCACCCAGGTCAGAGTTCACCAGCAGGACGTTTCGCCTCAGCATTCGGCTTTATAAACCCTGCAGCAGCCGGTTTCCATGACAACGCCCGTTCCTCCCGCAGGCGTTCACACGTCCGACATCCTCACCGTTTACATCTCGGCCATCAAAGCTCTGCGGGAACTGGACCCGTCCATGGTGATCCTGCAGGTGGCGTGCCAGCCGATCCGGAAGTACCTGCGGTGAGTCCGGCCGCCGATCCGGTTCAGGCGGCTCGGATCAGCGGGAAACGCAACGGCGTTCTGGTTAAGGAATCAGAATTTCAGCACAAACATCTTTTTAATCCTGGAAACAAACAGGAATTCAGTCTCTTTTGCTGCTGGTTGATGTTTGATGCTCGTTGAGATGCGTCACATGAAACAAACGTTTCCACCACGTCTAACTGCTGCTGATGCGACGCGCGGCCATATTGAGACCGTAACAGTCATAACTGGGGCTGTTAGTCGCTCCCAGTTTCCCAGTGGGAAATCCGACTTCAGAGGGAATTCCAGTTTATTTTATTTTCCAGTTTCAAGTGCAACTGGAACACAGCATGAATCCAGATCTGATCCTCAGTAAAAACAGGATTTATCTCTTTTACTTGGGAAAATGTTCATTTTTTTAAATATGCTTTATGACTATATTGGGTTTTAGTCCATCCAAAATGCAAACATGTGACATCTGATTTATTTTTAGAAATAGGAATTTATTTTAGGTCTTTTTGTTAAGAGTCTGTATTTCCTGGACATTTAAATGTGTTTTGTTTTCATGGCAGCCATGTTAATCAGCCCTCAGCATAAATATTTCTTTGCTCCAGAACTCGGGAGGACACGGTGCGGCAGATCGTGGCCGGGCTGACGGGCGACGCCGAGGCCTGCTCCGACCTGGCCTCCGAGCTGTCCAGAGGAGACCCCGTGACCCTGGAGATGCAGGACAGCGACGACGAGGGCAACGACCCCGAGGACTGGGCTCCGGATCCCACCGACGCCGTTCCCGGTCAGTGAACGCATCGCTGCCAACGGCAGGGGAACCGGGCGGGTTTCACTGAGTTCTGCCTCCACGTTTCTCAGATAAACTGGGCTCCAAGCGGCGCTCGTCCGACATCATCAGCCTGCTGGTCAGCATCTACGGCAGCAAGGAGATCTTCATCGACGAGTACAGAACCGTTCTGGCCGACCGACTGCTGCACCAGCTCAACTACAACACGGCCAGGTGGGCCCGGCGGAACCGAAACGGACCCGACAGGGCAGCAGAACCACATCAGGATAGAAGGACAAGCCTGGCTCAGACGCTGCCAGGGTCTGCCTGGACAAAAAACGCTTCAGGATGGCGGAAATCAGATTTACTGAAAATATTCAGATTGTTTTTAACATGACTGAAATGGAAAATACATTTTTGCACTAAAGTAGCTACATATTGTGAACCACATCAATATAGAAACATATATTTTCTTCATCTTGTATTTCCTGTTTCAAAATGGCTGCCACGTTTGTGAGGGACGATAGATGTTTGCATTAAAATTGGAAGTGTTATTAGTGAGGACACAGCTACACAAGAATCTTAGCTGCTAAACAGAAAGTTCAACCAAGTCATGAAAACTGGTAACATTTTCAGGAAATGGCGGCTTCAAAATGGCAGCCATCTTAAAAATGGTTGTCATTTGGAAATGTGGATGTCTGATGGGAAATATGGGAAACACACAGCCTGGCTGTCGATGCTGTGTGCTGAAATGGTTGATCCAGGGCTGCGTTTCCTCTCTGACCTTTGACCTGTCGTTCCTCTTCAGGGAGATTCGTAACGTGGAGCTGCTGAAGCTGCGCTTCGGAGAGTCTCACATGCATTACTGCGAAGTCATGCTGAAGGTCAGCCCCTCGTTCAGTGGCCGACGCTCCCTGAACGCGTCGCCGTGGCTTAACGCGTTTGTCGCTGTGCAGGACATGGCCGACTCTCGCAGGATCAACAGCCACATCCGCGAGGAAGAGTCGAAGCTGAGCGAGGAAGAGCAGCCGCCGCTGGCGCTGTCCGCCATCGTCCTGTCGTCGGAGTTCTGGCCCACGCTGAAGGAGGAGAAGCTGGAGCTGCCGGCCGCCGTGTGCCGCGCCATGGAGGCGTACACACGGCGCTACGAGAAGCTCAAGGTGAAACGTCTGGCGGGTTAACCTGACCGCTAGTTTCCTGACGGTCAGCTTCCTGACGCCGTGGTTGTTTCAGGCCATGCGGACGCTGAGCTGGAAGCCTCACCTGGGCTCCGTCACTCTGGACCTGGAGCTGGAGGACCGGACCCTCACCAACCTCACCGTGTCGCCGATCCACGCCGCCATCATCCTGCACTTCCAGGAGAAAAGTACGAGCTCTGGGTTGAGGCGCAGGTTTGGCTTCATGAAGTGAAAGTCTCAGGTTCATTTTCCTTCAGATGGATTAGATCAAAGAGGATTCATGTGCTGCAAAGGCCTAGTCAAAGTTCAGGCCTAAATCAGATAATCTGTGACAAGACATGAAAACTGATGGCAGCTCAGATTGGATGGAGGACATGTGAGGTTTCAGCAGAATGTAGCTCTAAGAGGAGCTGAATGTAGGTGCAGGCCACACTTTCCAGATTTGATGCATCATTTTCGTTAGTTGAAATGATCAGATGTGGAAGGGGTGTGAATACTTTGGCTGGTTGTGAAAATGAAAGCTGTTTTTAAACTCTGACGCTGATCCAAACCGACCAGGTGATTCCTACGTGTCTCCTCTTCCTCCTCGTCTTCCTCCTGCCTGTCCTTGAACCCGGCAGGCTCGTGGACCCTGGAGGAGCTGAGCGCGAAGCTGGGCGCCCCCAAGGAGCTGCTGCACAGGAAGCTGGCGCTGTGGCAGCAGCAGGGTGTCCTGCGGGAGGAGGCGGCCGGCCGCTACGCCGTCATGGAGACGGGCGCCACGCGCGACAGGCTGGACCGCGGCGTGATGCTGATCGACAGCGACGAGGAGCGCGACTCCAACACCACCACCCAGTCTGAGCAGAGGGAGGAGAAGCTGCAGGTCTGCAGTCACTTCCTGCTTCCTCCCGAAGGCCAAGAACAGCACAGAAATAGATGCATAATATTTAATCTGCTGTCGAAGCCGAGAACGTCATCAACCTGCAGTACACAGTTCAACCTGAAGAGGGCAGCACCGAGACACATTTAGGCTAAATTACAGAACTGAACAAAGTGACTCAAAAACGTTGCTGCTCTTAAAAGTGCAGCAACATTTTATCCACACCGTGTTATAATGTTTTTTCCTCATCAGAAACAAACCTGGAGTTTTACTTTGATTCTTTCATGTTTGAGAAATCTATAATCTCCATGGCAACCAATCAGCTGCAAAACGCCTGGGTGGACGTAGCCCCGCCTTCAGCGTGCAGCTCCTCCCCCTCTCAGTTCCTTCAGACTAGCCAGCAGCAATTAGCAAACAGCTGGTGGAACCGAGCTGCTGCTCAGAGCAACGCAGATAAAAACTATAATAGAGGAGCCAAGTGGGGAGTAAATTCATAATGAGTAATATAGGTATAGAGTAACACAATTATAAGATTAGTTATGTTATTATGAGAATAAAATAAAGATGTTAAGAGAATAACGTCACAAGCAGCATCAGTTCTGCGCAACTAAACGACCTTTGACCCTGTTTGTTCCCACAGCTGTTCTGGGCCTACATCCAGGCCATGCTGACCAACCTGGACAGCATGACGCTGGAGCGCATCCACACCATGCTGCGCATGTTCGTCGCCACGGGACCCGTCGTCACGGAGATGGACGTCAACGAGCTGGAGGCCTTCCTGCAGAGGAAAGTCAGGGAGCATCAGCTGATCGTTTCCACCGGCATCTACAGACTGCCCAAGACCAGCTGAGGAGGACGGGGCGTTCAGGGGAAACGGGAACATACAGGGCTGAGGAGGACGGGGCGTTCAGGGGAAACGGGAACCTACAGGGCTGAGGAGGACGGGGCGTTCAGGGGAAACGGGAAGATACAGGGCTGAGGAGGACGGGGCGTTCAGGGGAAACGGGAAGATACAGGGCTGAGGAGGACGGGGCGTTCGGGGGAAACGGGAAGATACAGGGCTGAGGAGGACGGGGCGTTCAGGGGAAACGGGAAGGAAAGGGGTTGAGGAGGACGGGGCGTTCGGGGGAAACGGGAAGATACAGGGCTGAGGAGGACGGGGCGTTCGGGGGAAACGGGACTGAAGGAAAACAGCTGCCTCACTGCTACAGATAAAAACCACTGAATGAAAAGTTTTCTGTGTTTTGTTTCAGAAAATTAAAATGTTTAAGATGGTCATTTTTTTTTCATGTTCATTTCTAAGTTTTCATTGAAATTTCAAAATGCTTTAAAAATCTTTGACAGAGGACAGAATAATTATTGATGACATTCTGATGACAGAATATCTGATATAAAAATGTTAATTTAAGATCTTTAATTGGAGATAAAATTACAGCTCCAGATAAATCAGTTTTATTCACTTTCTAGATATCTGCAATTTAATTTGCACCAATTGAATCAATAAATCTTATTTAAAAATAAAAAGTCAAAAGTCTTTAACTGGACTTATGATTCTTCAGCACATAAAACGAGATCTCAAATTTAGGTTATAACTCATCTTTGTCATTGATTCATTGGTAAATCTGTCATTTAGTCTTTAGTCATAACAACATCAGGTGCTTTGAATGCAAGTGGTCAAGCTGATTTTATGTTAAACAGCTTGCCATAGTTCCTGAAGCGTTTTTTCGTCCTGCCGTTTCCGCTGAACAGAAGCTTCAGTCCGTCTGAAACACCAGAAACTTCAAACGTTTATTTTCTATTCAAAGCATCACAAACAGCAGCAGATGGATGCATTTCTACACATTCCAGGCAGAACAGGTTTACATTTTTATAGGCATGAAGAGGATTTTTCTGGACCAGTGTCTCAGCTCAGCCTCCGTCAACACAGAACATCTGGACTTATTGCTTTAGTTTAACATTTTCATGGCAGCAGACATCAAAAGCTCACAGGAGGTTATTAAGTCATTCAGACTGAAATAAGGCAGATTACCGAACTCATCACTTTAGTAACAAGCCGTTCCCTTTTGAAGGATTAAAACAGAAAAACGTAACAGGTTCAGGAGTGACGTTAAAGGAACAGGCCGGTGTTTTTACCCTTTCAGCTGCAATCAGACCAAACGTCTGGAGAACGGAGCAGAAACTCTGGACGGTTGTCCAGACGTCACCAAGACATTACAGGAATTATTAATCAATCATTTTAATATTTATGTTTTCAACCATTAAATTACAGTTTTAAGGGGGAAAATAAATCTGATTAAAAAGTAGGAAAAAAGTTCAGGTGGGAAAAGTGAAAGCTGATCATTTGTATCATGTCCAGTTTTAGCCATAAAACCACAAACTTTCATCTCATTGTGTTAATTTATAAAATATGTATGAATGGATCAGATTTTCCTGAAACACCTGAGTGCATATGAAGGAATATTTCGTTTTCTAAATGTGGAAGAGCCATGCAGAGCGTGAAACAGCGGCCTGCTCCCTCAGCTCCTGGTCAGTGCTGCAGACTTTTCCCTCAGGTTGGACCGTGAACCGCCGGCCGCTCCGCGCCTCAGCAGCAGCGCCGCAGCCGCTCCGCGCCTCAGCAGCAGCGCCGCAGCCGCTCTGTGCCTCAGCAGCACTTCTTGGCTCGCTTGCGGTGGCCGCGGTCTTTCTGGGTGCTGATGTTGACCGTGTCTTTCTCCCGGAAGCGCTCCCTCTCGGCGCGGTCCCGGCTTTCCTTCTTGGCGCGGAGCACCATGCGAGTGAACGCCATGAACATCTGGAAACACGAGGGAAACTGAACATGAACTGGATGTGCTTCAGAAAACGTCCCGGTTAAATCCGGATGTTTCTGCTCCTCAGTCATGAAGCTGCTGGTTATAAAACCCAGAAACATCTGGACTGTTTCTAATAAACATTAAAAACATTTTAACTGGGAAACATCAGATTTGACCTAAATGGCTAAATTATTCATGTTTATGGTTTTTAAAAAACATTTTAGTTTTCTGCTGAAAATTTATTTTATCTTTTATTCTGTTTAATAAAAAGTCATAATTCATTTTTGATAAACCAAAGACAGGAAGTATAAGTAACATTTAGGGTTTTTATTTCCTTTTCTGCTCAAAATAATAAAACTTCATTAGTTAGGTTGTGTTTATATTGATAGCAATTGTATATTTAGGATGCAAACAATCCAAAAAACATGTTTTTTTTATGAATTTAGATTGTTTTCCAGAAATGAACTTGATTGACTTTAAAAAAATCTTTAAAAATTGTAAATTTTAATCATTAAGGGGAGATTTTTTTTTTGTATTGCGGCTTTATTTTGAAAATCGCAGAATGTGAAATAAACGTTATAAAATAGTTTGTTCTTCAACGTGAAAAATAAAAACCAGAAAATTCTGATGAATAATTAAATATTGTTTTTTTAAAACTAATTATAAAGACATTTTCTCTCATTATAGGAAAAGCTAATGTTAGCAGGCTATGTCAACATTAGCTTTTAGCAACATCTATGCTAACAGCGGCTTGCTAGCATAGATGAAGTCAAATCAGTCTAAGAACCATTTTAACCTTCCATCAGGTTATTTAGTAAAAATCTGGTAAAATGTTTTCTATCATTTTTTTTAAATGCAGGAACTGAGAATCTCGTGAAAAAATCATTTTCTGTTACATCAACATTTCCACAAAAAAAGGAATAATCCCATTAATGGAAAGCTTTTCAAAAGTGTTCAGGATTTCTGAGCATCTGCTCAGGTTTTATTTGAACCCTTGTTGCTTTTTTTAGCTGAAAATAAACATTTAAAAGTTTGACAGAAAATATAATTTCAGCTCCAGCAAGACGATTAGTTGGAATCTTTGGGTAAAAATCTCAAAATAATAATAAAGTCTTTCACCTCTTCTACATTTTTGTTTTCTTTGGCACTTGTCTCGAACACCGGGACGCCCAGTGACTCCCCGAACTGCACGGCGTCCTGGGTGTCCACCTTCTTCTTGGCCGGATCGTCGTTCTTGTTCCCCACTGAGCAGAAACAAAGAAATGAAAATAAATAAAACCTGGTTCTGGTTTCCTGTTTTCAACGACTCCACATCCAGAGGGAAGATCAGGCGGTTTGAACAATGTGAGAGCGCATCAGGTTGCAGTATGTTACCTTTTCCTTCCTCAGAGCAGACAGAGCGTCTGCATGGTGCAACAGATTAATTCATTATAGCTGCGACATTTCATCAGTTTATTGTAAACTCCTCCAGCGTCTCTTTTGTCACTTTGCAACATAAACCTTAAACTTATCTTATGCTATAAACCCACAGAAAGTGAACTGCTATGAAATGGAAGAATTGTTTTTTTTTTACAAATTGAAATCTGAAAAGTGTGGCAGACTTACTTTGTAGAAATACCGTTTGATACAACAGCAGCTGCAGATCTTAGAAATAAAGTGCAATAAAAAAACACCCAGCCGTTTTTTGGTGTCTGGAAATTGAGCCATTTCAAAATCCTCCTGATACCCAACATGTTTTGTTAGTAATTGTATTTCACACACTAGTGTAAAATACAGAAAACTGTCTGGTTTTCCTTCAGCTTCACAGTAAAATGCTACTTTATATTAAATCCGTCGCCTCACAGGCCTTTAATCTGAAGTGAAAACGTTTCGGGGCGTGAATGTTCGCGGAGCAGCCGACCCACCCAGGATCTTGCAGACGTTGTCGCAGTTCTCGGAGATCTCGTTCAGCCAGCGCTTGACGTTGACGAAGGACTCCGGGTTGGTCACGTCGTAGACGATGATGACGCCGTGCGTGTTCCTGTAGTATCTGTCGGCACAAGGCGCAGGATCAGCGCTACAATCCGGCACGGACAACAGAAAGCCAGCAGAGAGGCAGCGTTACGTGGAGGTGATGGTTCTGAATCGCTCCTGGCCCGCCGTGTCCCAGATCTGCAGCTTGACGCGCTCGCCCTCCATGTCCACCGTCCGGATCTTAAAGTCCACTCCAATGGTGGTGATGTAGCTGCCTGCAGGAAGTTAGAAGAGCATCACAAACCATGCATTTTTACTGGTTGTGTTTTAAACTAAACATTTGAATCTGTTGCTTCATTATTTTGTGTATCATTGACTTCAACGCTGCATCCATTGAATGACTCATTTATATCTATTCAGTTCATTTTCTGCACCTGAAGTCGTTTCTACTGTCGATTTTTTCCACTCATGTTCGAATATTTAATCTTCTCGTCCAAATAAGGGATAAAAACAATGTTTTTACTAAAACAGACTAATCGCTAAAATTTGATTTTTATTAGTTTATTCGGCATCAACAAATAAAAATTTGATGCACATTTTTAAGGACTTTTGTTGCTCATAATTTAATCATAATAAAAATATTGGAGCAAAATGTGTTGATAAAAAGATTCTAAAAACATTTTTCTCATTTTGAAGAGACTCAACTGATCAGTTAACGTTGTTCCGTTTCAGAGGCTCCTGGGTTCAAAAAATGTCCCCAAATTATTCAATTTGCATTAAGAAAAAGGAATAAATATTTTATGTAACAAAAAATACAATTTAATTGCTAAAACTGTCTTAAGCTTCTAATTTCAGCGATCGTGTGAATATCTGCTGAACATCACAACAGAAAACCAAAAATGGCTGAAGACATTTTCATGTTGCTCCTTTATTCTTATATTTGCTGTAAAGTTTTTATGCTGATGGTGTGAAATGGATCGAATTCCTTGTTTTTTCACTAAATCTGGTTCTGACTGAGTTACTGACTTCCACAAAGCGTTTTAAACCAAAACCAGTTCATAAACTGGTTTTATCTGACGGGGGAACATGCGGGTTGGGAAACAGGACCAGGAGCGGGTAAGCGGCTGTCTGCGCCTCATTTCCAGTTTTTCTTCATAACTTGGCCCTGCAGACACGTCGGGACGCCTGAACCCGATCAAACGGCCGACCTGCAGCCAGAGAAACTCACCGGAGAAGGAGTTGTCTGCGAAGCGCAGCAGCAGGCTGCTCTTCCCCACATCTGAGGAGGAACAGATGAGATTAGAGCGGCGGTCAAACTGGTCTGAGGAACCAGCAGGCCAGGCGGCTTCCTCCCAGTAAAACCAGCAGGGAGAGACCAACTGAACCAGAAGCTACTGGAGCAAAACTCACATTCAGCATCAAAATGTTCATTTATTTTAGTAAACCACACTTTTACCTTCCACTCAACTTTCCAGTAACCCACTGGCTCAGCCTGACTGTCATGTGTCCTCACTGCTGTGTTACTGGCAGCGAACTGGTTACCTGGCAGGTGAACATGAGCAGACCAGCAGCAGCTGCACCGTTTCAACCGACCAAACAAACACAAACTGGAAATACGAGAATAAATCTGGTTTACGGAAACGCGCCAAATAAAAAACTTGTTCAATAAAACAGTTTGAGGTGGTTTTTCTCAGCTGTACTGAAATCGTTTCGTCAAACTGTAATGGAAACGTTTTTCTCCGTCGTCTGGGTTACGTGATCCGGACGGAAACGACAGACAGACGCAGGAAGATGATGCAACGCATTTTAAATGACCAAAACATTCAGAAATGTGTTTATTATCTAATGGAATCAATAAAACTTTTACTTCTGACGAAATTACTATACCAAGTAACTGATGTTGTAATTTACTGAGTGGCAGGTTTTGTTAAATATCAGCAGTTAACCAGGAAACGCTGACAGTGAAACAAACGGCTCAGGGAACTCCAGGATTCTCCAGGATTCTCCAGGATTCTGTCCTGATAAAAGCTGCTGCCAGATCATTTTATTTATTAGTTTAACTTCATATGAAACTTATTTAACATTTCTTTCATCTTAATATCTTATTGTGGTTTAAAGGCTTATTAACAAAAATTACTTTGCAGATGGAAAAGTTTAAAATTTACCCAAAAACTGAAGGTAGGAATTAATGTTGGACTGAGATTGTTTTAAACTTCCATCACAGACGCAATATTACCAGAATAAAGTTGTTTTAATGAGAAAAGCTTCAGTGGTTATGAGCAGCTCCTCTAATCATTTCAAAGTTCTGCTACTGATAAGTTACTTTACTTTTTTGTGTAGTTTTAAAAAATGACCACTTTGTTCTAATATTACGACTTTATGTTGGTAATATCAGTTTGTCGAACTGTTACAAACTTTCTTGTATTATTACAACTTCATTGTTGTACAACTTTCTCAAATTAAGACTTTTTTCTCATATTATTAACTACTGTTTATTATTTAAACTTCATTGTCAGACATCTTTATTCTCCTTTAAAAAAGACTAATGTATTATTTTGACTTTGTTCTCGGATTATTTCAGCTTCATTGTTGTACATTTTATCCTCGTAATTGAATTATTTTTTTTTAGGCTGGTTCCGAAACGCTGCCATAAATCAGCCGGCTCCGTCCTGCAGGTAAGATACTGACTCCTCCCACTTACTTCACACAACCACTATAAATACGATAATTATGTGTTTGTCTTGTTTTTATGCAGCAACATGATTAAAATGCTCAAGAAAAACGAGGTGAATAAATTTTGCTAGTCCAGCAGAAATGCTCCTCCTCCTCCTCGCTGTGACGAAGGTGAGGCCATAAAATAAGGTAATAATCTGTGGATCCTGCAGTTCCGGATAATAAACTCGACTTTATGGGGAAATGAAAACATTATTGACCCGATTCTGAGGTCAAGGAAGCAGAACTGAAGGAGTTTTAGTAAAACATACTAACTGGAGTCTCCAATGATGAGCAGCTTAAAGAGATGATTGTAGTCTTTTCCTGCCATCTGAATGGCCGTGTATCCACTTTCCCAGTAAAACCAGTTTCATATGAGGAGGTGACCTCTGACCCCCCCAGGAGCACATGCAGTTTGTGTTTACTTCAGCAGTTCTGGTCGGGGAACATTTCCAGGTGAATCTGCTGCTGTAGTCGTCCAGACGCAGCGCCGCAGCGTTCAGCATGCGGGCCGCATGTTACAGCCGCCCTGCTGCAGCCGATCCGCGACCCGCCGGAGCAGCGCCGCACCCTCTGGCCCCACGGCTCTGGACCCACGGCTCTGGCCCCACGGCTCTGGACCCACGGCTCTGGACCCACGGCTCTGGACCCGGAGCTACTCCATCACCGAGGCATTGTGCCGGTTCTGGTCCTAATCAGCCGGAGCAAAGCGTTCCTGTTTCTGTTCCCGTGTTTCACTTCGCTTTCCCCAGCGGTCAGGTGAAGTCACAGATCTCACTTCTTCTTCTACTTCAGGGTTTTAAGATGAGAGAACCTAAAACAGGCAGGGGGAGAAATGTTAGATGAACGTGACGATTGCTTCATTTTTACTGGCTGAGCTGCAGGTGCAGCTTTCTGGCTGATTACCGATCTTTAAAAAGTCTGACCTGCCCATTCCGATTTTGGCCCATCATTTGTTTTTTTGTCTAAAATGAAAGTTGCTGAGTCGGCAACAGGAGGGTCACTAATGTTGCCTGCAAACCTGCAGGGCGGGGCTAACCGGGTGGGCGGGGCTATGAGATCTGCTTCACCTGCAAGTATCGGCCGATCACAAAGGGAATCGGCGCCGATAGATCGGTGCGTCCCTGGACTGAGCCGCTCCTGAGTCACTAATCACTTCCTGCTCTGACTCAGCTGGATCCGGTGCTGGAGGAACCCAGCAGGGCGCCAACCGGGCCGTCAGGGCTCCTTCCACGTCATGCATACGTAAAGGCAGCAGCTCCTTAGCAACCAGCGCTTCCTGTTTTCAGTGACGTCCTGCTGGAGGAGCGTCAGCTCCGCTTCTCCATCTGCCGTTATGCAGGACGCAACGTTTCACGATTCAAACATGTTTAATAAGCTCCGTGAGATACGACTATTATCTAAGATAACATCTCATTCATTGAGACTTGGGTTGGCAAAATAACTATTTATGCTTGGAAAAAAAATATTAAAAGTTACTCATTTGAATCAGAATCGACAAACAGACGCGTTTATATCTGCCAGAATTGTTGCTAGCCAGGCTAACAGCGGCGTTGCTTGGTACTTTCCCCTGAAGCAAAGGAATAAAGGAAACCCGAAGGATTCCACATGCTAACACTGCTAATGCTACATCACTGGCGATGGAGAGCAACTCAAAAGACTCGATGAAACTCCGCTAACTGAAACAGTGAAGCGTTATTTCCCCGGTCGGTCGAGTTAAGCTAACGCTAGCTGGTTAAACATGTAAACGCACCCAAACGGCCACAGAGGGCGCTGATGAGCTTCCCAAAAATCCCACAATGCTCCATTTCACTGCGGCAACGCAGAAAAATGTTCCTCAGCTGCTCAGTCAGCTGTTAAACAGTTAATAAAGCAAACCAATGCGAGTTGTATTTGATCACTACAGAAAATATGATGCAAAATTAGCAGAAAGAAAAACTTTACAGAGCTGCTGCTTCATAGATCTACATGGAGTAGACCCGTTTGTCTTGAAACTGTTTATCTTAGTGTAGAATGATCCTTTATTTGTTCCTCAGTAGTAAAATTAATTTGCAGACGGACAAATGGAAGCAAACAATATAGATAAGCAGCTATAATAAAAAAAAAATTGCATAACTGATTTAAAGTTAGAACAGAAGAAAAATGAAAAAAAAAAAAAAAAACCTTCTGGTAGCATTCAGATAGATGCTACTTTTGCTCCCCTTCTGACCAGCATCTTGAATATGATGTGGACCAGCATAAGCTCTCCCATCTTTGTGCTGGAGTCACACAGACTGTGAAAATCTCACTTTTCTCCACATACTTGGTGCACATCTTACTCATTAAGCTATTCAGACGATAACTTCTGTCTCGCCGTTCAAAGTTTAACGATATGGTGGTGAAAAGCTACCTTCAGCTACCGGTAGCTTGAGGAGATGCTAAAACACTCCTTCATTTAGCTCAGACACAGAGTAAAATTGGTATAAACTGAAGGATGAAGCTAATTATCGCGGCTCAACCTAAAGGAGAGAATCTGTTTAGCCTTTTTCTTTACGTGGTCTGGCTGTTGACTCCCTTCTCAAGCCATCTGTGCTCAGTGCATCGTTTTTCTGTGTCGTCTGTTGCCACACATCCATTCCCGCTTATCCTGTAGAAAAGTTTGTTTAGTTGTTAAAAACTACTGACAGATTTTGACGGCGCTGTGAGGTGCTGTGTCACTGTCCTTTTATGGAGAGGCTTTCCGGTTTTGAGGGCATGACTCAACAGGCTCCTTAACTTAGAAAAAAAAACAATGGAAATGTTGATTATGATTCTTTTTTTATTTACTTTCAAGAAGTTGTTTGGCTCTGGAGGTTTTTGTTTTCCAAGGAAGTGTAGCCCAGGAGCATTTCACATCTAAACATTCATTACTTGCATATTAAAACATTCTCATTCATTATATGATAATTAAAATGGTTTCAGTCCATTAAAGGAAGAAAAAAAAATGTTTTTAACTGAACATAAAAACGCAAAACTGATCATTTTCAGATCTCTGTATCGTTTTCGCTCCCTGACATTAATCGGAGTGACTTGTAGTAAAACTAGTTCTCCATTTAACAACATGTCACTGCGGACTTTTCTGGATGTGAAACTGATGTTTTGCACCAACGGTCAAAAGTTTCAGCTACGAACCGAACCGGTGGGTGGTCGCCCCTGGTCGGCCTTAAACCCCCAAAGTAGACACAGAAAACACATTTTAACAGCGGGACAGTCCAACAGGAAAAACTAATATCCATTTAAACGAGTTTGTTGGAGAGTGTCGACAGTCGTGGAGCCCTCCAGGCTCGTATTCCCACCCTGGAATGACGGAGTGGGCCCTGAATCTGGAATGTCAGGAAACTTCCAACGGCCCGGACAAACTCCGGAGCAGCTGCGGGAAAATGGAGCACTTACTTCGGTCATCTGGCGGACTCGGCGCTCGGACGGCGGCTCATGTTTCCAGCCCCCCGCGGCAGTCGCTAGTTTTAGCCTCGGTGGAGCCTGCTGGATCAGCGCTGTCTCCGGTCGGAGTGCCTCCCCACCGCGGCGGCCACACCTGACTGACTGACGGCGGCTGGTGATGAGCTGATGCTGCGTTCAGGAGCGTGGGAAAATCCAGAGCTCCAACGTGTTTCCCAGGGAAAATCCTTAAATGCGTTGAAAATAGAAATTTCTACCAAAAGATATTTCTAATCGTTGTTTTTAACGCAAGATAAACTAATCTTACCTGCCGAAAAGTCAATAAACTTTTCTTTAACGTAACTAAAGCACAATCCGGTGTCATGATGTATGGCAAGCCGTTAGTGACAAATATTTGCACTTTTCCAAACCATCTAGAGAAAAATTTGTTCTAAAAATGACCTTGTCTGAAACGGGACACTGTAAAAGTCAGAAAAAAAATAAACAAAATATTGCAAAGTGCCAAAGACTGCCAAACTCCCACTAATGTTTTTATTTCATATATTAATATCTATATTTACTTTTTACTGTTCTTATTTTTCTTTGTTTATTATTTTATCATCGGCGCCTTGCACCAACATTTTCTCAATATGTGCTTTGTAAATGTGCATTGGAATGACAATAAAATGTGCCTAAGTTATTCAGAGCAGCTAACAATTCTGCTAAATAGACATAAAAAGAAAAAGCTTGGAAAAAATACACTTAACACAGTAATAGCTGTTGAAAACTATGCTTATGTTGCTCCTGGGTGATTTTGAATCCTTCTTACAGAGGAGACATGGATTTCTTTACCAGCAATTAAATTATTTTTTTCTGTTATTTATATGGTAAGCTGTTAGGGTCAAATATCGGCTCTAGAAATCCATCTGGGGAAAAAACTATAAAACGTCAATCAGTCAGAATACTATAAATATTACTGAAAACCCTGTCAGAAAGCGAGGGAAAAGCATTTTAACACTTATTATTTTGAGCAGTGAGAAGAACAACTCTTTTTCCTGACACCAAACTCCTCTTTTTTATATCAACAAATTACTTAAGTGGTGGAAAAAGTGGCGTTCACGGACTGAATAGATTTGACACTAACGGCTTGCCGTAGCCTCCCACCAGTTGCGCTTCTGTTCTGCGTGTGCAGCGTTTCATCTCTATGTTGCATTCAAGTCAACTCGTACAGTGGAATATCCGCATTAATATGACTCCAAAATGCCAAAACAAAGCCTTTTTAACTTTTCCACATAGAAAATTATCACAAAATTGAAACGTGAACTTAATCTACACTGAAAACAAAATAAGTGAAGCTAATATAATTTATATATTTTTAAAACCTTTTCTGTACTGATAGTTACTGGTGTGTCTTACATTTTTAGTAAACAAAACATTTTGAATCCATTTCCTTAAAACATTGAGCAATATGTTTTTCTACGAAAGCATTTACATAAATTGTGGATATGGATTTGGTTCAGACATGATATCACCTGTGTGGTTGTTCAGTTGTTTCTTGGTTAAAGGTTGAAATTTCACAGCGAGATTCAAATGAAACCAGCAGAACATTTTCGGAGCAGAACTGATTTGAGCTTCAGCTGATTTGAGATGACCGACGCTGATGTGGACATCAGCTTCCTGCTTGCAACATCAGGGAGTCGCATCCTGTCACGGTTAGCGTTGAGAAACTTCAGAGAGTTTTCCAAAACCTCCGAATTTCTGCTACCTGCTGAAGTTTTAATTCTCGCTGTTGAATTTTGATCCGAAATGTCGGATTGAACTCAGGAAATCATATTTTTTAGACTAGAGAAAATGCAGTTGGTTTTAAAAGGACATTTGTTAGAGCACACATAGACTGTGTGTTAAATATGTGAAATAGTTCCTTCTTCACAAGATCAGGTGACTTTAGTGGCTCTAAGTGTTTTATTCTGTTGGGCGAAAGGCTAAAGTTTAGGTTGTAAATGTTGCAGTCTCTTGCTCTACATCCGGGGTGTCCAACGTGTGGCTCGGGGGCCTTTTGCGGTCCTTGGGGTAGCTTTGTGTGGCTCTTTAACTTAGGAATGGTTTACTCCATTACCGATGCAGATGGAGACTTTCTGTGGATTTTCTTTGTATGATATTTTCAATGACAAATTTACATCTTAGACAGAAAATTTTATGTACGAAAAAAAATGTTTTTCTTTTATTAGCTGTGAAGTTTTGTCTTTTAAATTTTATTTTAAAGTCATAGTAAGTAGGGCACAGATCTCCAGCAACGCTTTACATCAAAACAGACTTGGTCACATCCAGTAATTACAACGTGTTAAATCCAATTACGGGTTTTCAAAAACAGTTCTTATTTTTGCTCCAGCATAATTTCCATTTGCCTGATTTATCATTTTTCTCTTTCTACTAAAAACTGGATGACAAAAGTCTTTAGTCTGGCGTTTTGGTCTCAACCAGGCCCTTTTCTGAAGAGCAATTTTGTTTACAGAAGCTTCATAATTTATTTTATTTGCCGTTTCTGTTTTATTTATTTTGGATATTTAAGATGTCTTCCAGTTCCAGTGATAAATGTTAATTAGAATTTAAATTTTATTGATTTTTAAGAATGTTTTTTTGCATTACTATTAGTTGAAATTGTCTCAAAACAACAATATTGTTTATGGCAACAACTTCTGGGAAAATTTATCATCAAAGTTTATCATGACAGGCTGTTATAGAAATAAGTTAAATAGATTTCTTTTAAGTTCTCCTTATAATACTGAGCTGGGATGTGAGATAAAAGCTGATAATCTGCACTGACCCAAGAGTTCAATTATTCAACTAGTAAAAATGCATTAATGCTAAGAAAATTTCCACCCAGATAAAATTTACAATTACTTTTTATTAATACGATGAATCATTTTCAACAAAAGACATTACCCTAGTTTCAGTTTCTGCTCACATTGCATGGAATTGTTTACCTGTTACATAATAATAACCAAAATACGGACCGTTCATATCTACAGGAAGGACGACATTCAGCACAAGTACAGTTAGGTTGAGGCGGCTGCAGCCTGCGACGCTCCACTTTGAAACAAAAACAGATCACTGCAGGAGCAGTTCTCCAGAACGAGTGCTGGAGTCCAGGCTGGCAGGAGGAAGAGGAGGAAGGTTTCTGACGATCGCTCATTTCCTCCGCCTGCTGCTGGACGAGGATCTGGGCGACCGCCGGCCTGCGCTCCTGCAGGGAAAACAGAAACACTTTCAGGAGCAACACCACAGAATACAGATTTATTTATTTGGAACTGAACTAGGATTGGAAAGCAGGAAGTTTCTGCTGACCTGGGAGCAGGAGAGGAGCGAGCGGCTCGGATGTGTCTGGGAGGAGAGTAACTGAGAGAACGGGAATCTCTGAGAGAGTCAGCCGGGACGCGGTGAGGCCGCGCAGGGCTGAGGGGGAAACAACAACAGCTGCATTAACGCACACATTGCACCAAAACACACACAGGAAACAGAGGAGGCAGAGAAAGGAAGGAAGGAAACACTTCTGCCTGAAAGGAAGAATAGGAAGGAAGGAAAGACAAAGGACAGAAGGAACAAGACAAAGAAAGGAAAGAAGGAAGGGAGAAAGGGAAGAGGAAGGAGGTAAAGAAAGAAGGAAGGAAGTAGACAAAGGAAGGAGGAGATGCATTCTCTCCATCTCAAACTTTAGTCCATCATAACTGAATAAACAAACTGATTTTATTCCAGATTTTGGTCTAGTTAAATCACACCACTCCATTTCTTCTCCTCCAGACAAGCATTACCTGTTTTTCTTGGCTTCCCCTTCATCGCTGGACGAGGAAGAGGAGGACTGGGAGCTTCGTCCTTTCTCTGGCTTCCTGTTGAGAAGGAAACAGTTTGATGAGAAAACCAACAGATCCAAAACACCCGTCGGTTCCTCAGCTGCTCCTGCTCACCCTTTGTCCTGCTCCGCCTCCGAGTCAGAGCTGTCTGAAGACGAAGACGAGGATGACGAGGAGGAGGACGATGATGAAGACGAGGAGGACGAAGAGGAGCTGGAGCTGCTGCTCCTGCTGGCCTTTTCCTTCCCGTTCACAGCAGCGTCCTTCCTGGTCGCCGGCGGCGACTGCTTCCCTTCGGGACCGGCCGTTGGCTGCCTGCCTTCTGATTGGCTGACGGCCAGCGACCTCCTGATGGCGTTATGAGGCCGGCGCGGGTCGGACGGCGAGCTTCTCCGGCCCGGTGCCGCCGCGGTTCGGGGGGAGTCCCTGGGAGGAGCCTGAGCCGACGAAGAGCGACACGCCGGCCCCCCGTCGTCCGGGAGTGGCCTCTCTCTCTCCGCCGGAGGCTTCACCTCCTTCCTGTCCGGCGGCGGAGAAGGAGACGAGGAAGAGGAGGAGCTGGAACTGGACGAGGAGGAGGAAGAGGACGACCTTTGGGGAGGGGAGGCGACCTTTGCAGGCGGTCTCTCTGGCTGCCGGGCCCTCTCTCGCTCCCTCTGCCTGTCTGTGGAGGGCGAGCGACTGGCCCGCCGCCGCTGCTGAGGAGACGGAGAGCGGCGGAACCTGGAGGGCAGAAACAGCAACGTTTCAACATTCCAGGGCGTTGATAAAAAGCTAAACTGTTCATTTCTAAACTGAAACTGTGACGGACAAACGAGCCGATTCCTCCATGTCAGTCAAAGTGACATCAAGTGACTCTCCTCCTACGCAGGAAGGATGTTAAATATTTTCATACCTTCATCAGTGCTACGCTCAAATCACGTTGTCTGAATGTCAATATGTGGATAAAATCTCTAAGGGGGGAATTTAATCCATTCATTTAGAAAAATTTAAGTAATCCATAAATTAACAAACTTTAGGCTTTAGAACAGTTCTGGGTTCGCTTCTGCTAATCAGCTAATAGCAGAGCTAATCTTTCTTCTATTGTTTTAGCGATTTTGCTGACTTTGAAAATATTTATGTTGTAACAATTAAATTCAAAAATACTATATTGATCTCAAGGGGAAATTAATTATTGATGTTTTACATTAAATATCTGTGTTTTACACCAACTGGCTTTATTTTTCACATTCGGTTTAATAATCGAGCCAGGTGAAGGTCGCTGTCATGACAAGCATACGCCAGCAGGTGTCACTGTTAGCATTCCAGCTAAATACACTGAAACGCTGCTGGTGGAACGATGACGCTCGAACCGACATCTGAGTTCATGTAGTAAAATTGTTGCATTCTGAAGGTCATTACATTATTTTCCTTTGCGTGTTTAGTGTTTATTCAGGGATATTACAGATGAGAAGTGCTGTTTTCCTTGAATCTGGAGGTGAACCACTCCACCTTTTGGCAAACATAAATAGCCTTAGATTATAATCTGCTTCATCACAGTGGAGACAGCAGGTCAGACGGTCACTTTTAAGCAGAGCATTAAGCCAGAAACTTTTCACATGTGGGGTACCTCAAGGTTCCATCCTGGGACCCTCCTATTTAAAACTATATGCTCCCACTGGCTCAGGTTATAACAAGAAGTAAGCATAGTTACCACAACTATGCAGATGATGCACAGCTCTACACCCCATCCAATCACTGATCAGATGCTTAGAACAGATAAATGTGTGTGAACGTTTTCTTTTAAGCTTGTATTGTTGACAAGATGTTCATAACTTTACTTGCATTACCTGCTGGGGGGACTTGGCCGTCTGAGGATTCTAGACGTAGATCTGCTGCGTTTCCTTGGACTTTTAGGCCTAGATATCGGCCTGGACCCACTGCGTCGTCTTGGGCTTCTGGGCCTAGAACCACTTCGTCTTCTCGGGCTTCTTTGCCTAGAACCGCTACGGCGTCTCAGATTTCTCAGCCTGGACCCACTACGCCGCCTCGGACTTCTGGGTCTAGAACCACTGCGCCGCCTCGGACTTCTGGGTCTAGAACCACTGCGCCGCCTCGGACTTCTGGGTCTAGAACCACTGCGCCGCCTCGGACTTCTGGGTCTAGAACCACTACGCCGCCTCGGACTTCTGGGTCTAGAACCACTGCGCCTTCTGGGGCTTCTAGGCCTAGAGCCGTAGCGTCGTCTCGGACTTCTGGGCCTGGACCCGCTGCGTCTTCTCGGACTTCTGGGCCTAGACCCGCTGCGTCGTCTCGGACTTCTGGGCCTAGACCCGCTGCGTCTTCTCGGACTTCTGGGCCTAGACCCGCTGCGTCTTCTCGGACTTCTGGACCGGCTCCTTCTGATTATTCTGTCCCATTCTCGTCCCTTGTCCCTGTCACGGTCTGATGGGAATGGAGGCGGTGACATTCTTCTGAACCGGGACGGGGGTTCTTGATACTGCCTTGGAGGAGTGCGGGCGGCTGGTGGGATGGTAGCGGTCCTCTTGGCTGGAGAGCGTGGACTTCTGGCGTTGGGGCTGGCCCTTGTGGTCCTCTTGGTGGCGTCCTTGTCCTTCGCCCTGTCCCCAGCTCTGGCCTCAGGTGGAGAGAACCTCCTGCCTCGGTTGTTTTCGGGTCTCTTGGGTGGGGAGGGAGACGGACTCCGGCTTTCCGCCTGAGTGGGACTGTACCGATCTTGTCCTTTAGCTTGAGACGGGCGATCCTGTGCGGGATCTCTGAGCGGTGGTCTTTCACGCTCGGGTTTGTCCGGTCCAGGTTCCCGGTGGGGATGTCTGGGTCCGTCACCTTCAGAACCAGCGGCGCTTTCTTTCCTCCCATTGGCCAGAAACCTTTCAACAGCAGCTCCGATGGCCGACGGCGCACTTTTCCTATGAATGCTTCTCTCTTGTTCTGGTGATGCAGTTTTATCGGCATTATCCTCGTCTTCAGAGGAAGATGAAGAGGAGGTGGATGAGGACGAAGAGGAGGATGAGGAGCTGTCACTGTCACTATCACTGCTGCTGGAACTGCTGCTGCTTTCTGTTTGTTTCAGTTTCTCGTCCTGTCTTTTCTCTCTCACCGGGCTCCTCTGCTTCTCCGGAGGTCTGGACCCGTCCCCTCTACCGTCTGCAGACGGCCCACCATCTTTCCTACGTATCCCACCACTGTCTTCCTTTTGCTTATTCAAATTCCTGTCTGTCGATCGTTCTTTGTGAGTTTCTTGCCTCCTCTCAATCTGGCTTCCATTGGTGCAGGATGGGGACAAAGCTGGAGATGGGAAATCCCGGCCCCCTGTCATCCTGTCTCCTCTCTCTTGGCGAGGAGACGGTTGTCTCTCTCTATCCTGCCGCTGAGCTTCACCTTTTTTGACGTCTCTTTCATTTCGTCCCCGTGTCTTTGACTGAATGTCCTTCTCACTTGTACGTTCTTTCTCTCCACTCCTTCCTCTACGTGCCCGTTCCTTTTCAGGAGGAGGAGACGGAGATGAAGAGTCATGTCTCGTCGTTCTGTGTTTGTTCCCGTCTTTTTCCCGCTCAGAGACCCTGCTTCTTTCCCCCCTTGTTTCCTGCTGAGGAGGAGGAGGAGGAGTAGGAGGAGAAGGAGAACAGGAAGACGAAGAGGAGGGTTCCCGTCTGATCCTCTGAGGTACGTTCTCCTTCTCCTTCTCTCTGATTTCTCGACTCTTTGACCGCCTCCCCTTCTCATTGTTTCTAGATTGTTCTCTTTTGTCCGCCTCTACGCTCCTGGAGCGCCTCCTCTTCTCCGCCTCTACGCTCCTGGAGCGCCTCCTCTTCTCCGCCTCTACGCTCCTGGAGCGCCTCCTCTTCTCCATCTCCAGATTCCTGGAGTGCTGTCTTGAGTCCATGTCCATGCTCCTGGTCTGCGCTTTTTCTCGCTCCCTTTGTTTGCTTCTGGATTTTCTTGCTCGCCCCCGATCAACGTTTCTGTCTTTCTCTGGAGACGGCGAGGGAGACAAGGAGTCGTGTCTCCTTTTGGTCTTCTCCGTCTCCCGCCGTTGCTCTTTCTCCCTCTCAGGATTGGGCCTCCTCTGCATGACAAGGGAAAACATGTTTGAAATCGTCCTCTAGACATTTTCACTCTAAATCACAACAGTACAGTTTTCAGTAAGGATGCATTCACTCCAGCGCTGTCCGGTTCGGTTGGTGAGGTGCGAATGCTACGCCAGCTCTGGTCCTCCAAACCTCGGTCTGTTTTCGGTTGAAGTGAACTCTGGTTCGGTTTGAATGTGAACGGCAAGCGGACCAGAGATTGCTCCAAAAGCAGGAAGTGGACTACAGCGCAGGGTATTCTGGGTAAATACAACCAAAACAAACACACTAGCCTAGTGCTAGCGGGAGAAGTGACTCGTGGTCTTTAGCCAGAGACAAAAGAGAAATCCTCCAACTGCTAAAAGCTGATGCCTCCATTTTTGCTTCCATTTTGAGAAGTTGGAAGTTGTACTCAGTATGGTTTTTTAGAGGTTTTGGTGTCGTTTCCTTCAATAGTTCTTAGTGCAGCGCCCCCTACAGGCGAGGACGGGAACAGGTTGCTGAAAGAGTTTGGTTTGTTTGACTCAGTGCTGTGTGAAAGAGAACTGAACCAGCTGAAAATATAGCAAATGTTGCAATTTTGGTCCTGAATCAAACCGAGTCTACTGGACAATCAGGTGTGAAAACACCCTAAATCTGCCCGTGCTGAATGTAAAAAGATAAAAGCTGGTTACCCAGGCAGAAAACGTCCCTTTCATATTAGCCTGAATCTTGAGGATGGAGTTTTCAGGGGAAAACGTACTAAACATTTCACTCTGAATGTTACTCTAAACCTCATTTCCTTCAGTCACCTCACCTCAGGATCGGGACGTAATCTGGTAAAACAGAAACGCTGAGCGGAGACGGAGGTATTTCCGGGGGATGAAGGTTCGAGTAGCATAATGGAAACCTGGAGTTGTTAATGAATCGGTGAAGTCTCACCCCGTCGCCGGCTCGACGCTGTGGGCTGCGCTCCTCAGAACCACGGCGCCTCCTGTCTGGCGACCGCCCCTTTCTGCCTTCTGTGTTCTTTGCCGTTTGGTCCTTTGGATGCGATCTGGATGGAGGTGGAGATTTGCTGCTGTGAACAACAGAAACAAAATAAAACATCAGCTACTGCCTGTGATTCTGGAAGTTCACAGTACTGGATGAAAGTAAATTATTTTTTATTTAAATGGAGTCAGGCTCCCTCACAATTTTTAAAAATTATTGAAATGTTTACAAAATGTTAATTTATTCCAGCAAATTTAATTATCCAAAAAACTAATTTATAGATTTATTAAACACTGGTATATTTAAGCCCTTATTTCTGCTAAATGATTACTGTAGCTTTGAGGTAAATCAGTTGTCTTATTAAATATTGTAATTTTCTGAGTAACTTAACAGCCAGTATAAAAATTAACAGTAGAAATGTATCACTAAGTATAATACACCTGAACATAGTGAAATAAATCAACTTTTCAATAAATTTCTAATTAATTGCGATAGCATCTGTTACTGTCCAGACTTTCTGAATGTCTTACACATCAATTCAAAATCAAAAATGCTTTATTCACCTACAAGGTAAATGAAATCTTGTTCTAACACTTATTAAATCAAAATAAGTGTTAAATCTTTAAATCTCCAAGCAGAATTAAAGATGTGCGTCAACCAAAGGATTTTGTTTTAAACGGCTCAGAGATCTGATCATTTTTTATCATAATCGTGGTTCTGGATGTTGAGCAGCTGGAAAGATCTTTTTCTTCATACCGCTGATTCGTAACCATGGCAACAAGCAATTATTTTTATAACTGGGAGCTGCTGATTGCCATCTCAGAAGCCCAAATAACTCCTGAACTACGACCACAGACGGCTTAATAAAGTTTTTCTGAGCTGAATATGACGATAGCGGCGATGAAGAGCGTTCGGTTCAGACCTGTGATCTGAACTCGAGGAGACGCTTCTGCGCCGACCAGACTTCGCTTTCGGAGGACTGGAACTCCCACTCCTCCTTTTCTTCTTTGACACTTTCTGCTTCTCATCTGAGGAACTAAACACAAAGGACGGAACGTTAGAAATCGGTTCACAGATGAACTCAGAAGACGTTTAAAATGAGTTGAACAACAGCTACCTGTCGTCTTCGTCCTCTGACGCCTCCCTGAAACAGAATCGCATGGAGCATCAACATGAATACAAGCACAGCAGGAGAAATGTTCCGTTTAAAGGAGGAATGTGGAGTAGTACCGTTTCTTTTTCTTCTTTTTGGATTTCTTCTTCTCTTTGCGAGGAGATGAGGACGAACTCTCTGAGCTGCTTCAAAATCAAACCAGAAAAATCTCAGATGGATCCTCATAATTCTGTCCTTCCTTCTTAATAAATCAGCATCATTTCCTCACCTTTCTCTGTTCTTGTTTTTCTTTTTCTTCTTCCGGCTGCGTTTCTTAGGAGGAGAATCTGAGTCATCTGAATCTTCCACCAAGCTGCCAAACAGAGAGACATTATAAATGGCGACTCCTTCGGCAGTGAAATAAATTCACACTGGCTGCGTTTCCATCGACATTTTGACAAGAAATTTGCTCAATAGAAACATGGCCATTTAGAAAAAAACTCTTGCTTTTTGATCAAACGTTTTGGCGCTGGATTAGGCGTTTTTGTTTGGCCGTATCAAAATTAGTTTATCTTGCAAAACTGCAATGGAAAGACTTTTTGCATCATTATCAACAAGTAGTTTGAGGATGACGGTATGGCATGTTTTTTTAATGACTTATCACATGAACAAACTAATTCACATGTGATTTTATTTGAGTTTTTCCCGACATTAGCGGAATATTAAAGTTTGTGGACATTACTAACACGTGAGTGTTGCTGCTCACATGTATTTCTGCTGCTGCAGCTTCTCCCGCTCCAGACGTTCCTGCTCCCGCTTCTCTTTCTCCTTTTCCTTGCGGTCGGCGTGGAAAGACGACCCGTCCACGTAGTCGCTGGAGATGCCGAAAGCGGCACGGAGACGGTCGTTCTTCTGCTGGTTGGCGGCAGCCAGGGCGTGTGTTTCTGTCACACTGAAAGGACAAGAAATCAGCCACTAAAAGAACAAATGAGATTCTGCATCTGTGCAGCAAAAAAACTCTCATTTGATATTGTTGATATTGCCAAAATGTCCCAGTTTTTTCTTAATATATTAGAAAACGTTCCGGTTCCATCTAATGAAAGACTATGAGTCCATTATTCTTTTGGAAGAATGTACTACTGTTATTAAACCAAACATATTTTAGAATTACAGTCTAAAAGTTAAACCTTCATTTCGTCTGAGCAGAAAACATCGTTTTAGGGAGATTTTAGCTGGACTTGGAGGTTTTTCTTGTTATTTTCCTTCAGCTTCCTACAGAGATAAACACAGCCTGTGTGTGAAGCATGTTTTAGTTTCCTGCTCACTTTGGTTTCTGAGCGGCAGCGGGAGGCGGCTCCTCCTTCTCCTGCAGCATCATGCGGAAACTGTTCACCTTCTCCTCGATCTCCTCGGCCGAATATCTGAGGAAGAGAAGAACCAGAAGTCAGAGCGTCAGTATGCAGAACAAGAATTCACTGTTTTACATTTCAAATCACAAAACTAAAAAGACTCGCTTTTTTAAAGATCAAATTAGAGCAATAAATAGAAAAGCAGGAAATACTGCTAAAAATGGTCAGTGAAAGCTTTTTTCCTCACCCCTGCTCCTCCATCATGTCCTGCAGCTCGGCGCATTTGACCTCCAGCTGCCTCTTGCGCTGGTGCTCCAGGATGTCGGCGTTGGGCTGCCGGTTGAGCTGACTCTCCAGCCGCTCGCGGTCCTTCTCATCGCGCTCGCCTCCGCGCTCGTCTCGGGGCCTCTTGACCCGCAGGCTCGACAGGTTGCGCTGCACGTAGCCATTGGTGCCGCTGCCCCGAGGAGTCGTCAGGCCAATACCATTGTACATGGCTCTGGACGGATCAAACGTCACGGTTAAACCGACCATGGCGCAAGCATTCAAACAGAAATTATTTATTGTTAAATCTACTCACACTCTTCTCTGGTGAAATAAAAATACATGACTTATCAGAACCAACTGGTCAAACAGGGATTAAAAATATGATGTTAATCTCTTTTAAGTACCCAAATAAGAAATCAACTTGTGTGACATGTGAGATGATTAATTAGCAAGGTCAAAGCCTGGTTCCAATCAAAACTAAAAGATAAGTTCTGAAATTATTTTATGTGAATGATGAGTAGTTTTTGTCGCCGTTTTTAATTATAAAAATACCAAATTCTCTACCAAAACTGACACCGATGGGCTAAATGAATGAAATAAACTCTACAAGTAAAACGACATTTAATCCAACCAAAAAAAAAAAAAATAAGGCAGAACATTCACAACATCTGATGAATGAGTCTCTGATGTTTTTAAAATAAGTAATTTTTTTGGATCACTGGTTTGATTCAGCAGTTTATGTTTTAATCTTCACACAATTCAATAAGAAATGATTCATTTCCCTGGCAGATTTAAGGTGATGTTTTAATCTTACCAACATCTTTAATGACACTAGAAGCGATATTAGCGTCTTACTGCAGCCCTGATGTGTTTCTGATCCAGGAAGTAAAGATTAGGGCGACGTTTTCCAGAATCAGAGATTTATGACTTGTTGTAAACGATGTGTCATCAAAAATACAAGGGGAAAAATACAAAACGCATTTAAGAAATTACTAAAAAGCCTTTGATTGTTATAATAAAAAATAAATGCCTTTTCATTAATTATTAAAAAGCCACAATTTTTAAAATGTTAATTAAAAACAGAAATAGCATGGTCACATAGTCTTAATATGTTTTGGGAGATGTTTGTTTTTAATCTGAAACAAACTTCATGATACAATAAAAGTGTCTTAAATTTTAATTCTGGGCCAGACTGTACATAATCTAAGTATAATTTTAAAAAACTATACTTATTTTTTTGTTCAGTCGGATGAGATAATTTACTTTGATTTCTGAAAATGTTGCTAACAAACCTATTATCATCAGACTCGGTCTGCACGGCTTGTGTTTAAGGTTTTTCATAGACTATATTTCTATTAAAGTAACGATCATCTCACATCACGTTTATTCCTCCCCATTAGTTTCAAAAGTTCCACCAAATTTCTCCAAGGGCCACATTTTGTTTTCCCAGCAAACAAAAATAGTTAGAAGAAATCTGATATTTTACGAACGGTTGTTGTCCTTAACGCAGGCCAGTATGGTACACAGCACACGACGCCCAGACATTCAGCAGTACAACTGTCCTTCATAAACTGCAGTTTAAAGGTTTCTGCTGCTCGTACAGGAATAAAACCTCCACCACAATAATTCCGGGAGACATTTTGTTGACAGCTTCTTTGTGCGGTCTGGGCCTCCAGATAGTAAAATACTGATGATTTTTCAGTTTTTCTGGCCTTTTTTTTTTTTAAACGAACACTGTCGCCATAAATTTATATTTTTGGTCAGAAAAAAAGGTTATATTTGTCGCGCTATGGCACGTGCGTCAAATAAGGCCCGTCGAAGCTAGCTTTCATGAACGTTGATAAAAATCATGTGAATCCAAATAAAATCGACATTTAGCTCATCATATATATCATCCTTAACGAAGAATTGTCTATACAGTTAATTAACTATTACGTTAAGGATATATTTAGCTCTGTTAAGAAAGAGGCCTTCTTATTACCAGCTAAGCTAGCTAACGTAATCATTACGTACCAGCAGTCTTTCTCCAGGAGGAACGTTAGCAAAATGGCTCGTTAAAGAGTCTGGTGCTTGATAACTTCCCGTAAAACCACTCAGCAACACTAATCTTAACGACAACCGTTTGAGTAAAAGTGTGGCAAAATAAAAGAAATGCTGCTAGCTTCAGCTAACAGCTCCGCTTTGCAACTACAGGATGAAATCCATCTACGTCACACGTAAGTTCGCACGTTTAAACTGCAGCGTTCAGGCGCTGGAGGAAATGAGAGCTCTTCTCTAGTTTGTAATTTAAAAAATAATGATTGATACAACAAATGTTCTCAATATTCAGCTTGATCAAAAGCCTGATGAATGGGCTGTACCAGTTGTATTTTTTCCTATCAGGAAATATGAGATTATATATACGATCTTAAGAGTCAATATCACCTTTGTACTATGTACACCAAAGAACTTGTTTAATCTTAATTAATATTATTACATTATTATTACTCATTTGAAAAAATAATTCATTTATACCAGGGAAAATACATTTTGTCGTGACTCTTATCATTTAAGTATCATCAAAGAGTTGTTGTGGATGGTGATGCTGTGGGCACTACTGTTGCTGCATGACAGTTTCATAACTGTCATGGTTGTAGTTTAAAAAAAGTTTACATGCGTAAGAACCAAGGTTGAGCTTGTTTCCTGGCTTTTCCTACGTATCCCAGAATGCACCTAGAGGAGGGTGTGACGCAGTCAGATAAAAATTCCCTGCGTCAGTCGTCGACCGTTAGAGAGGCTGCAGTAGCAGGTGGAGGCTGTTGTAATCTGTCGTCCTGCGGGTCGATTCTCTGGAAAAGAACCTGATTAAGTTAAGCTCACCGAACCGAACCCTCTGGTCAAAATGGCTGAAAGCGACAACAAAAGCGCAAATCTTTTAGTAAGTATGATGGGCCTTTTTTTTTTTTTTAAAAGATCGGCTCTGACTGATCTGGGAGTGTTAGCATAGTTAGCCAAAGCTACTGCTAATCTCTGTTCTCCCGCTGCTGAGGCTGGTGGTGAGTTTGTGCAACTGGCTTGAATTATGACACCGTTTTTTTTTAAGAGACACTTAAATAAATATTAGACTCAAATCATTACCTTTAAGCTGCCCACCGCATCGCTGCCGCGGGTTTTGGCCGCAGCTAGTGGGACGAAGCTCGGAGGGTTTATCATCCTCGGAAACGTTTCAGACTCAGCCTGATGACCTTTGTCTCTGTTTGATCGGTTCAAATCAGATTAGTTTAGTTTGTTCAGACATGATTCCCCCAGTTTGATTTCTGCTACGTCTTGTGAAAGTTATTTTTTTTTCATATATAGCTGCTTATCTTTGTGAAGGCCCTCACATCCAGGAACACCGACTTAAAAACACATCTAACCCCATTTTGTACTCATCATTTAGCCGTACATTATTTTTATTTAATTGAAAAAAGCCATATTTTTTTAAAATATTATACTTGGATTATTAGTAGGCTGTTAAATTATTTTCCATCTAATTACTACTTTGTTTGAAGAAGGATGCCATTAGCATATCCTTAATGGGACAATTGGTGTTTTAATTTTGTTCTATTGTGAGTTGGTGCAAGGCCAGGGTAGAACTGAACAAGGATCTGGAGACTGCAATGACAGCCTTCCCCAAACTATGGTTCCAATAAGTAGCAGATGAACCTGCACATTTTCCTGAGTGGTCTATGTAATCCCTGACCTACGACCCCAATCCAGGAGAAGTTGAAAAGGAGGCTTCATGGATGCAGAGAGAGAAAGAGGAAGTTCAATCTCTCTTTAATTACTCCCAATAGAGAAGGATCAGATCGCCTACTCCAACGTCTGCAGTCTGGCCTAACCATGTGGCCAGAGTGAGGTTTAAAGTGTCAAAAGCAAAAGAGGTGGATGAGCAGTGCTGACTAAAACTGATGGAGTTTTTATTGAGCTGAATAAAACTGGCATGCAAGTAGAAATGTGTTTGTAAGCTAAACTGAGCTTATGATTGTAACTGAGCCGAAAATCAGATTGAAATTTGTCAGATGATTTTTTTTTTTTTTCCTCCCTGAATGCAGCTTACAGAGGATCATTTAAATAGGTCAGGAGTCTGTTAGCAACTGGAGGAAGGATGAAGGTTTGGCTGAATAAAACCATTTAAAGACTGATGTTATTTAGCCATTCAGGAGGTGAAAATCATTTTGTAAAGCAGCGTTTCCCAACCTTGGTCCCGGGAATGCCACCCTGCATGATGAAGAGCGTTCTCTGCTGTAACACAGCTGATTCAGACGAAGGAAACGCAGCAGCAGCTGGTTGATCAGGTGAAAGTAGGTGTGCTGGTTCAGGGAAACGCCTAAAACATGCAGTGATGGGTCATTTAATGCATTTCTGACATTTAGTTGTTTTGCTTCATAGAAAAGAAAGTGTAACTTGCATCAAACCAATAAAAGGGGGGAAAAGGTTCCTGTTTGATCAGAAACACAAAGAGCCAGAAAGTTGAGTGGAAGGAAGAAGGTTCACAAGCTGCAGGATTAAGTGGTTGACTGGTTCTGGCCCACATTTCTGCAATAAAATCCTGTGGTATTAAGTTTAGATTAATGGAATAAATGTTGTTTTAATTTGAGTTGAACCTGAATTGCATGTTACTAAAGTTTGGTGTGTGTGTGTGTGTGTGTGCGCAGGCTCAGGAGACGGCCCAGCTGGAGGAGCAGCTCCAGGGCTGGGGGGAGGTGATCCTAGCCGGAGATCGGGTTCTGCGCTGGCAGCAGCCCTGGTTCCCTGGAGCTCTGGTTGGTGTGACCACCCTGGTTTTCCTGTGAGTCTGCTTCACATCGCAGCGTTACCCAGACGACGTTAACAAGTCTTAAACTATCTGAATACGAATTTTACATGACTGAATGGCCTGTAATGTCTCAGTTTTATGCTTGGAGATGTTTAAACCTGTATAAATGTGAACACATCCTGCCCGCATGGCGTCTGCTTGTCTCACTGTGTTTAAACTGCTCTGATTTGGTTTAGTTTAGTTATTTGTTTCTGTTGTTTCTGTCGTTTTTTACTGACTGCACAGTGAGGGATCCACCTCGGTGTGTAAGCAGAGCAGGCATCTAAAAATATCTGCCATCCTGTCGGCTACAAAGAGAAAATGTTTTGGTTGTAAAATGTTTTTGCGTTTGCTTCCTTTGAGCTGCTCTGCAGAACCTGCTGACTGATTCTGACTTTGCTCTTTTTAGTTGCTGCTTCTGGTTTCTTAGCTGAACTGAAGAAAATGTGAAAGTTCTTGTTGAAAGGAGTGTAGTTTGATCTTCAGTTTTTCATTTATCGGTTTATTTAACAAGCAGTTCCTGTTTTATTCTCTGTCTGAGTTTAATCATCAGCAGCAGATCAATAACAGGAAGCTGAAGCGTCGGCTCCATTAGCGTCCTTCAGACTGAGCCGCCTGATGATGACTTCCTGTTTGCTCTGCAGGCTGATTTACTACCTGGACCCGTCGGTGCTGACTGGGCTGTCCTGCACCGTCATGCTGCTCTGCCTGGCTGATTACTTTGTTCCCACCGTCGCTCTCAAAGTGTTCGGCTCCAATAAGTGGTAAGAGTTCACGCTGCTTCCCAACCAGAGGACATTTTGTTCTCTCGAAGATTCTTCGCTTTCAGATCTAAATGTTCCAGTCTGTTAAGAACTGGTTCAAATCGTAAATGCACCCGTAAGAAAGCTAAAGTTCAGAATTGTTGATTTTAGTTTCAGTTCTGTTGTGTTTACTGCTGTGACCTTAAAGCAGCCCACAGCCTCCCTGGGCTTTGACTAGACTCCATCTGGCTGGCGGTGTGTATGAACGGCTGAAAACGAGACGACCGACTCAGGATAGAGTTTCATTCTGCTGGAGCTTCATCCTCCAGCTGTCGTCCTGAGCCCGATGATCCTCGTCATCAATCAAACTTGTTGCTATAGCAACAGAAATGAACACTGGAAGTAAATCGCTGTGTAATCTGACTGTTAATAAAAACCCAAGATCCAGTTTATTAGAATGAAGGCTAATTAAACGTGGTGCTCAGACGTAGCGTTAGTGTTTTCATCGGTCTGGGCTCCTTTTGCATGCATCAGTGTGGCAGTAAATAAACTTCACACTTCTCTAAGGCTCGTCGTTTTATCACACATTTTTCTTCCACTAAACCACGTGTCAAACTCGAGGTGCGAGGGCCAAATACGGCCCGCAGTAGCCCTGTATTGTTTTTCATGATTTTGTGAAAAAGTTAATTTCACGCAACATAAACAGATCCATGCACTCTAATGCATAATTGAGTTAGTTGCAAATTTTCAGCACAAATTTGTCCAGTCTGTCGCAGAGACAGACAGGACAAACAACCATATGCACACACACTCACACCTAGGGACAATTTGGAGAGGCCAAACTGTGGGAGGAGAACCCAGAGAGAACCCACCATGCACAGAGAGAACATGCGTACTCCGTGCAGAAAGACCCTGGGCCGGGAATCGAACCCAGAACCTTCTTGCTGTCAGGCAACAGCTCTACCAGCTGCGCCACTGTGCAGCCTATAGATGTCTATATAACCCAAAATGCACCAAACTTTCATTCAGCGTTCTGAAGAGCCAGAGTCTTTAGGGACGATGTCAGGTCAGCATTTTATATCAGGTTTTCTTTTATACTTTGTTTTCTATCCGACTCCAGGCCTTGATTTGCTGAAAGCCACCTCAGTACATCTGTCGCTGGTGAATTGGTGATTTTCACAGTTTGAGTTGCTTTGATAAGCTTCTGATGAAGGAGAGAAACACGGAGCTGCAGCGGCGGGTCGGGGGGGAGGACGAGCCACCGGCCCGGTTCTGGTTCCTCTGGGCTCATCTCCAACCTGGACTGAAATAGAAACGCTGGCTCAGCAAAAATAGAGGGCGCTGAGATTTTCTCACCCGAGAAGGAAACTGAAGAAGTCAACAGTTCACACCTGAATGTGGGACAAGCTTGGCTATTTAATATGAGGACAATAAAGATTTAGCAGCAGTTTTTATGGAATCAAACTGAAAGTTTTCATATCTGAGTGTATTTTTGAAGTTGTAGTTTGAGCTCTGGTTTGTGTGCAGGACCACAGAGCAGCAGCAGCGTTTCCATGAGATCTGCAACAACCTGGTGAGGAGCGAGCGCCGCGTCGTCGGCTGGTGGAAGCGTCTCTGCGCCCTGAAGGAGGAGAAACCCAAAGTGGTTCGTTTTTACTCCGTTTGTCCCCCTGACAGCTGTGTGCTCTGCTGCGGCACAACGACGAGCCTTTTCTGGGTTTCAGATAAAAATATCAGCTGACTCGACTCAGCTGCTCCACTTAGCAGAGCTCAAACTGGGTTACACGCTGCAGCAACTGGGTTGGTTCACTTCAACCCCCAGTTGATGGCTGAACTTGAACCTGGCAGTTTGAGCTGCTCATACAGAACCTGATTAGATGGAGGAGGGATTGATGAAGTGCTTTCAGTCCATCACTTCTGATGCAGACACCTGAGGTTGACAGAAAACAGCTGGACTGACTTTAAACAGGCATAAATGTACTGAATTACACATTTATCATTTAACTCTTTAGCAGCACAACACACTTAAAAACACAGCTCGCTTCACTGGTCAAAGAAGTAAAAACCAAACAACTTTAATTTGGTAAATCAGGAGTGAAAAGGTTAATGTACCTTAAACTGACAATTAACAGGTTGACTATTTTGGTCAAACATTTAAGAATAAACTGCTACAAACCTTCTTTCAAACGGTTCATAAAGTATTAATTTTAAGTATAATATAAATAATAAAGCCTCATGTTGTAGAATTGGACTGAATGGATCTGCCCCGATGTATCAGGCTCATTGATCCCTGATCTATAACTGCTTTATTGATCTGGTATTGGTGCCTCTGTGTCAGAATGATGCCGTTTTCTCTCTGCAGTACTTTGCCTCGGTGATCAGCGGCCTGCTGGCCGTGGCCTGGATCGGACAGCAGGTCCACAACCTCTTCCTCACCTACCTGATCGGTAAGACCGCCCCCATGTGGCCACTAGCCTCCGCATCAAGCTGCTGATTTCTGCTGAAGTCTCTGTGTAGCTCTGTAAACATCCTGAGTCTTTATTACCTGCCAGGCTGCTGCTGTGACTCAGAATTAAAACGCCTTTTGATAAATGATGAACACGCCTTCCAGTAACTCTGTGTGACGCGTCGTCAGCTGCATGCGCTCAGGCACGCTGGGTTGAGTTCAGACATGACTGCCGTCTCCACACCAAGAACAACATGCTGAACGATTGTAGTTTCCTCCTGTTACTGCAGCAGCTGCCATTACATGACTGACTGCTAATAAAACCTGCTTTACGTTTCTTTACTTAGTTTTAAGAAATGATGAAAATCCCCAGAAATCATCCGATCTTTCTCACTGACAGACATCACACCTGATGCTGATGGTGTAGTAAATTGACTTTTGAGAGAAGGTTTAGACGATTTAAGGTTTTTCCCTTTCATTCCAACATTTTGCTTGTTTGATAGTTTTAAACCAATTGGATGAAATAAATCTCTATCATGCTTCACTTCTATTCATCGAGTCGGGAAAATGACACAAAGATGCAAAGAATCTGACAAATGGACAAAGTGTTTTACTATTAACACTGAAAGCTGGATAAAAAGATCCCAGGGTATCTAACGGGTCAGGAAAAGGTTTTAATTGAAAGAAAATGACGAGGAAGTGGGTCAGTTACGCCAGCTTGACTTTGACAACATTAACATGTTCCTGCTGTTCAGTTTGATGCGTTTCCGTTCAGTTGGCACTAAAATAAGGCGACCTCCGCTCTGACAGATCAGCAGCAGGGCAGACGATTAAATCAGCTAATCTACCGCCGCTGCGTCCATGCGACCATCTATTAATAATCATAAAGTGAACATCAAGCCAGAAAACATGAAAGTGCATCAGAACATTCTGTTTGGGGTCGTGAAATTTGTACATTTTTGGCACTAATGTTCCCTATGCGATTGAACGTTCTCTCTGCTCTTTTGGCTAGTGGAGCTGTTACCATGGCAACAGGTGTGCATGTGCAGTAAAGCTGAATGAGAAAAAGAATACTACTTGTGGTTTTGTTAATTAAAAATACTAATAAAACAGATGCAATATTTGGTACGTTAATTACTTTAGCTAGCCATTTATTTATTTCTGTATTTATTGCCAACTTTGCCCTCCATACAGCAGCTCCTGTTTATGGGGATGGAAGTACTTAAGGAAATTTGTTGACGTTTTGCACTTTGTCTGCAGTGAGTTTTCTGCTGCTGCTGCCGGGTCTGAACCAGCATGGCGTCATCTCCAAGTACACCGCCATGGCCAAGAGGGAGATCAACAAACTGCTCAAGCAAAAGGAGAAGAAGAACCAGTAGAGGAAGTGTGCAAAATGGAGAGGAGAAGAAAGAGAAGAAAGTTTGTAGAAAAGAAAAAGCAAAAACCAGAAGTTTGTGTCTGAGCAAACGGCACTTTGTTTCCACACATCAGATAAGTTTAATTTCTTCACACTTCCCACCGTGTGACATTCAACCGTCATCACCCCTTCCACAGGCACCACATGACGTTAATCACGTGTGAAAAATCCTTTTTTCATAGATCAGCTGTGCTTTGTTTTACAGTGAGCAACGCTTTCAGCCATTCCCTCGGATTAGACGGAGACTACTGAGCAGTTCACGCATTGCTGCGTATTTTAACCTGGTTATTCACAGTAATTCTTTCAGGGGGGCTTAGTTGGGGTAAAATAGCAGAATATGACATTTTTTATGTTTGTGCTTTGTTGCTTTATATTTGAACACAGTGCTGAAAACTAACTGGATTTAAAGCTGAGCTAATCAGGAGAGAAGCTGCCTGGAGATGGAGGTTCTGCTGTATCTGCTGGATGAAAACAGATCTGACGCTTTTAAAACCAAGATGTGACGTTATGGGGGGGGGTCTCTGTTTAAGACTGTCCTGTCTTGTTAGGCATTTCTTTTCTTATTTATGTGTTTGATCTCTTTTCTGTTCTCATTTCATTGTCTTTGTGAGATCCCAGCAATCAATAAAGTTTGATTTTAAATGACTGGCTTCTGAGGCTCATTTTGATTTCAAGAACTCCTGATCCGTTTTAAATGGCAGCTCAAAGCAGCAACAGTCCTTTCATGTTTCCTCGTCGTAGTGAACTCATCCACATGGCATTAACCAGAACAGCAGGTGCCGCCCAGGACATCCCGTAATGGGCCCGCAGGATTCCAAGGCTCCACGCCCGTCATCTGCCGCGTCATGCATGATAAGTGATGGACTTCTGTCATCCAAAACCTGAATGAGCTCTGCAGCTTCTGCGTTTTTCTTTGCGTCATCATCAGTAGGACTTGTAATCGACGATGTCCTAAAAACTTTGTTTCCCATAGTTCGTAATTTTTCCCGCCTCATCAAGGATAAGTCTTGACCAGCGGCTGTGCGCCACGTCCTTTTCTCTTCTGTTCACAGCAGGTGCTCCAGTTTGTTCATTGGTTCTGGGCCCATAACCTGTTAGAATCACTTCTGGCTCAGCCTTCAACGTGACGGCATGAGACTCAGTTTGCTTTCGTGTCGTTCCCCTTTGTTTGAAGGACACGCCCTTTATTTTACACGTGTGTTAAATTAGACAGGTCACGTGATGTGACACGCAATAATCCAATAAGAAAAACAACAAACGAGCACAAAAACGTTCATAATGTCAACACCCCGCTTGCTCATATTTGGGTAACTTCCTCTGACTCAATATTTCAACCAGAATGCATTCATGATGCACCAAACATAAACATTTCATACTCCCTCAATCTTTGCTGCTGGTTTGGTTTGTACATCTGCAACCACTTCATTAGCTGGACGGTACTCTAGAAAAACTTTTCCTTCATTTACAACTGATCTGACAAAATGATATTTAATGTCAACATGCTTACATCTTTGTCTGTACACAGAATATTTTGCTGAAGATATGGTACCCTGATTGTCCTCATAGATCTTAGCTAAATAATCTATACCATCTATGTTGAGCAACAGTTGTTTCAAGTATGAGCTCTCCTGTACAGTGGCAGCTAGTGCCTCTAGTGCTACTGTAGGACTAACGGACCATCTTTATTTAGACTCATACAGTAACCTGTAGTACTTCTTCGATCTGATATATCACCTGTCTAAGCTGCAGAGTTGCCTACGCTCAGAACATTTAATGCAACTCTTCTGCAATGTAAAACTTGGTTCAAAGCTGCCAAAATTCACAATCATATTCTGTATAAATCTAGATCAGTCAGTGTATCTTGCATCTTTTTATGACTTCAGAAGCTGATTCCTGGTTTTCTCCTGGTTCTTGTTGCAGATTTCCACCACATGTCTGACAGCAGGAGTTGTTTCCCTGCAGGCTTACTTTTAATTTCATTAAGTTCTCAAAGTGAAAATCTGCAAAACAAAACCTAAAGAGATGTATTACTGCTGAACAAAGGTCATGGGGGTGTACTTAGTTTTATGGATGTTTTGTAGTTTGGTGAAACTGCATGAAATGAGTCGCAGCTTAAATATAATTAACATTTTTGCATAAAGTGAATGTGGTTACTTAGCAACAGGAAACAGGAAAAAACATTTGCATATAAACATGTCTTGGTGAATCACTTATCTATTGATCTGAAAGATTTGCATTTTGCTCCTGCGTTGAATGCAGGAGCAAAATGGAAACTTGGGTAAAACAAAATATTTTTATGTTTAACGATAGTTATACTGTTCATATCCATGTTTGCAATGGATAAAATATAAACTATAAATGTAAACCTGCTTTACTTTTTCCTAATTCCTTCCCTCCCCTCCTTTGTTTTGCTTTGTTTTTCTTTTACTTCCACCATATTCCTTGTGTTCATCCTTGTCCTCTTTTTCATTGTGTGTTTGTACTATTTTCTACATTTTTTTAGTCTTACCCACAACCTTCCTTCCGGTTTCAGTTATAGAAATGTTTTCCTTTTTAAAGTGAACTCAAACCACTGGAAACTCCAGAAAACGTGGGGGGGGGAAGAAATTATGCAGGAAGTCTGACTAAAATCACATCTACAATTCAATGATATTTACATGAGAAAAATAAATGAGAAGAAATTAGTTTAATTTTATGGAAAACAAAATTCAGTAAAAAAAAAATAAAAGTAACAAAACCTGCTATTGTGGTTGGGCTTGTATGTTTTGAAAAACATTCCTGTTAAATTAACTTTTTTGCAAAAACATGTCCCATCATTTTCATTTAAAAAGGAAAGGGCGCCCCATAGCACCACCTGGTGGACAACCAGGGCCTCACAGCGGAGTACGTTTCCAGCGTCCAGCCTTTTGTTAGAGCGGATTTATAAATGTCAAGGTTGAAGTTTGTATTTTTCCTCTGTTCAGATGGGTATCATCAATTAAATACTGTGCTGTAAAAAATGTATTTCTTGTGTTCTGAACAGACTTTAATGTTTCTGATTATCAGACAATAATAACATGATTAAACACTAAATTAGCTTTCATTTTTCAAGGGGGAAAAAGGTATTCAGACCAACCTGACCCTACACGAGAAGGCATTTGCCCTCTAAAAAAATAACTGGCTTAGAAAAATACAAAGATAAAATAAGTTAATAAAATTTCATTAATAAAATGAAACAAATATACAACATCCTAAATACTTTTCAAGTTTCAATCTAGAGTGAAAATAGTAGAGTAGTTAAGTGTCTTTCATCACCAACTTCAACTGTTTCAGGTATGTTTACCACAGATATCCTTTCTGGGTCAATACTGATCCAAAATCAATACTTTGAGCAAAAACACCTGTTGTGCCTGTAAAGAAATTAGCTGTAAAGAACACAAGTGTGTTATCTCTTGTGTTCATTTAAAGAACGTTGAGGTAGGAGCCTTAGCCAGCCTATTGTAACAACAGCAGACCATTATACAAAATGTGGTGTAGCAAACTAAACAGAAAAAGAAAATTACTAAAGCAATAAACCACCTGAAATATATCATTGTTTAATTAATAACTAAATTATTAATTAAACAATAATAATTGTTTAATTATTATTAATTAATAATAATTAATTAATAATAATTAACTAATTATTATTAATTAATTATTAATTAATAATAATTAATAATTAATTAATTATTATTAATAATAATTAATAATAATAATTATTAATTATTATTAATTGTAAAATTAAAGCTGAAATAGCTCCTGAACAGCAGCCGCAGCACTACACAGGCTTTACACATTTACCAGGCGGAAGAAAAAGTAGCTCCCATCAGCCCTGTCTCATTTAGGCGGGATCTCAATAATTTAGTCACTTTCTGACTAAATTATTAGTCGGAAAGACGCATTACCGCGAATGACAGAAGCATTTAAAGTATGGATAGTTAGATTCGGGAAGTGATTTTAAACCATATCGGAGGTATTGATATTTTGGTATTAATCCGCACATCACTAGGGTAAACTTTAACCGTTAAACTGTTAGCTGAATAGCAACGTCTGTATTTCAGCGTCTCAGACTCTCGACAACGACAGTAAGAGGTAAAAGTATAAACCTGTGTTTCTTTAGCTTTCCATTTAAAGTTTCTGAGTTAAATTATTTGAAGAATCTAGTCGTGAATACTTAATTATTTGACATGAAACGCGATTAAAAAGCTAACTTTAGCTAACGTTAGCCGACCAAAAATGGCGGCGGTCCCATTTCAGAAACTAGGAGCGGGACAGTGAAGAGTTTGTATGGTCAGCCTTTGTTGTAAAAATACATTTGCACGTTTAATTATAGTAAAAATATATTTCCAGACACCATTAAATTGAACTGTTAATGACTCTTTTCCAACCGTTATCAACAGCCGGAACTGTCACAAACCATCATGGGGCGACCGATGTCCCTCAGTTTACATTAAAACAGAAAACGTATTGCAAAACAGAGTATCTTATATAAAAAAACATGGTGGCATGAAACAAATGTATGAAAGTTTTCCCCCTTTCCAAAGGTTAAAATAAGTATCATCCACCTAACTGAATAGTCCTTTATTTAACCGTCACCCCAGAATTTTCCAGAATCACCCCCTGCTGGTTTTTGACAGTTTAAAATGTTGCCATGTAACAAATGTTTTATGAATGTTTTCCCCCTTTCCAAAAGTTAAAATAAGTATCATCCACCTAACTGACTTCTACAGTCCTTTATTTAGCCAAAATGTCAGGTTTGTTATTGTAGTTATCTTTTTGTTAAATCCGATGGCAGAAACTGTTCATATTTTGATGTAAACAAAAAGGTATTCTGCTTGAATCCTTCTCCACACCTTGTTTTCTATTTTCTAAAATCCAGCAAATTCTCTTACATCATTATTTTTCCACTTTCCGCTTTGGCTTGGCTTATAAGAAACATGAACTTAGTTATTAGTATCTAGAATAAATTACAAAATATAATATGGGGGAAGAATATTTAAGGATAGAATTATTTAATGTATAATTTCTTTGATTGCTTTACTATTAAACACGATAAACAGACAAGATAAAGAGTAAAAATAAGTTTAATTTATTGCTCTCATATATTTATTTCATTCAAGTGTAATCAAGGATAGGATAGTAAACAGCGTCACATCACAGATACGAAGCAACGCTTGTTTTGTACATAGATTTTCTAGCCACAAGTTATTTGCAATTTTTTTAAGAGCAAAATTATAATTTATTTCTAAATAAAACTTAAAATCAAAATATTTTAATCAGCATCAAGCAGTATGCATGATATTAGAAAATGAATGAACTGTTTTTTATAAAGAAACAGAAACGAGTCAGGTTTACAATCTGCAACAGTAATCAGGTAAAAATAAATCAAGAAAACTGGATAAGATTAAACTTTGCTTTTTTGAGTAAATTTCTGTTGGTTAATATTTATAGATCTGATGCATTTATTTAGATTTTTCAAGGTTGATTTTACAACCCTGTAAGGTTTAGCCTTTAAAACTATCTTTGCTTTATGTTTTTAGTTTCTTCTGTGGATGAAAAGAAAAATGTTTGCAGTTTGAAAGTCGCTGCCAGACGCTTCTGATCCTTTGGTTATTCTGCATCGAATAACCAGAGCCAGAAACAAGCTGTGTATTACCAGGGAGAATGTTGGACTAAAATTAAAACACCATCACCTGCTTCCTCTGTTTCATATCTTGTAAATCAGACAGTGTAAATGCTGCTTATGTGAAGACTTGGAGGCATAAAGCTAAGAGGAGAAGATGGCCTAAGAGGACGGAGGGGGAGTGAGGCATTGTCACCCCGCTGGTTGTCATGGGGATGGGGGTGGTGGTATTTGTGATGTTGGTGGTGGCGGTGGTGGCGGTGGTTGCCGGAGACAAGAACGATCCCAGTGTCTCGATCAGGAAGGACTGAAAACGGCTCAGTTTTTCAAAGATCTTCACGTCGGCTCGTTTCCTCCTGTTGGAGGTATTCTCAAATGAAAGCACCACTGCCTGGAACCAGGAGCCGTCCTGCTTACACATGAGCGGACCGCCAGAGTCGCCCTGAAACAGAGACAAGACGCATCGTCCGCTAAATATTCTGACTCAACCTTTTAAACCATCTCACCAACCATTATGGCTGACAGGAAAACCATTTTAACCAAAGTCCCTCTGGTTTCCCCACATTCACACCTCCAGCAGCGGATGGTTAGAGTCCAGTTTTCAGTTAAGATCGTTGGCAAAAGCTGCTTATTTCAGCTCATGGGAGTTTATTAGAGGCTACAGTAGATTCTCTATCACATATAGCAAAAACATGCATAAAACTTAATTTATTTTGTAGCTAAAAATAATTTTTTTATTTACATTCAATGCTTAGAATGTGGGGCTAGGGCTATTCTTTATCAGGGTACCTTATTCAAAAAATAAATATATAATTTATGCATATAGCATACAGAACAAATACTGATATTGTGAGAAAATGACTGCTTAGAATGTCTTTCTTGATAATTTGATGTTTTTGATTCTAATTCATCGAGATGCACCTGTAAATAGAATATGATTGATCTCCTGTTTTTCTATTGAAATCACACTTTAGCAGCTTAAATAAGGTTTTATTATGCTGGAAAACAAACTTCAGAATTCAACATAAACCACAGGTGTACCTGTCCCAGAGCAAAGTCTCCTGTGCACATGCTGTCTGCTGTTGATGCACCCCCACAGTTTAGCACTGTTGTCTGGACCTGCTGCAGAGGTTCCTCCTCTACAGTTGGAGAAAATAAGGAAGCTGTCATTTCTGTAAAGTGGCTGGATTTGCATTGATTCTCATGATTAGTCCAGCATCACCTCCTCCTGCTCCAGAGCTCCAGCCGGCGGCCCAGCACACGGCTCCCTCTGGGAATGTTCTTCCGTTGTCCAGGCAGATCGGCCAAATGTAGTTGTTCAGGGTGGGGGGGGACGACAGCTTCAGCACTGCGATGTTGGTTCCCGTCAGGTTGCTCACGCTGATATTTACCACATCCAACGACACCTCAAACTGGTTCGTGCCGTTCTGATTTAGCCGACCCAACACGACCGTCCACTCAGAGGCGTTAGGGGAGCTGAGGGGGAGAGCATGGACTGAATTAGAGCTGAACAGATAATTATTTTACCAGTTTAAAAATTAAGTAAAGTTGGTCTCTATAATGTTGGCATTTTTCTTCTCCCATCATGCTCAGCTTCAGCGTACCCTGAGAAGCAGTTGGCGTTGGTCAGCACGTCGCTCTCAGACACCAGCGTCCCTCCACACACGTGCTGGCCATTCTTCTGTAAGCTGGCCATCCACGGCCATGCACCGGCCGACGCCACAGAAACTCCGCCCGAAATCCTAGAAGCCAGTGGGGCCTGTCCACAGGCCACACCTGCAGGAGGAAGACACAGGTAGACGGAATGACACATCTCTCACAAACCCTTTTGTTGTGCTTAATTGGCACAGATGTCATCCGGACTTTCAGAATTTCATCTGCAGTCTGCAAAAATGTCCTTAAAAAGGGAGAAACATTTCTGCTAAATAATGTTCAGAGTATCTTTCTGCTGCACTTTCTGGGCGACGCAGAGCTTCCCCCCAAAAAACTCGCTAGGCTCGGTGGTCGGAGCACCAAGGCGGTTTACCATGTTTTTGTATTAAAAGATCAATCAGTCAATCAATCAAATTTTATTTGTATAGCATCTTTCAGCAACAAGGCATTTTAAGGTGTTTACATCATAAAAACACAAAAATACAAAGTCATAGAAGACAGTCAACAACATTACATTTTGTGATTAATGTTTCATGATTAGGTCTCAAAAGCATTTAAAAGATGTTAAACTGACAGGAAATGTAAAAATATTACTGGGTAGTTATGTTACCAGAAGACATTGTCAGTGAAAATCAATTTAAACCCAGTTAGTTATAGAGACTTAAAAACAACAAATAAAAAAAACTACTACGCCATCACTACTCAGTGATGGCGTAGTTACTTTAAAAATTTAACTTTAATCGGATTATTGATTACTTCTTGAAAAAGTAACTTAGACTGATTACTTGATTTGGAAAGTAAGTTACATTAAAAGTAACTTTTTTAGTTACTTTCAGCAGCTGCTGACAATAACGTTCTGCCACTTGTGAAAATTAATTTGATATTTGTCAAAACTTAATTGCAAGTTATTTTGTAGTGGCAACATCAACAATGTGTCTCCACTTAAAAGGTTGAACTGGAGGGGAAATTGTTTAATGGTTACAGCAGTACAAAAACAAACAATGTTTTTGTGTGATTTTGTCTGGAAAACTCTAAGAAGGATTTTAGAGTCCCCCCCTCCCTGACCTCCAGCGCTCCTCCTGCCGCTCCACAGATGCTGCACAGATTTGTGACACTTATCTTAATATTAAAGATTATAATCTCACGGCTGTTTTCACCTTTATTGAACTGTTCATATTAGTCTCCATGTTTGCAGTTTTCTGGAGCGCAACACGAAGCTCGACGTCATTCACAGCAAATATATTCACTTGACACTTGGCGCACTTGGTGACAGAAACTCAAAATAGTTTCTGTTTTTCCAGCAACAAAATGCGCATCTCTCTCCATTGTTTACATTTCTGTCGTGGCGTGCGATCAGCTAATGTTTCCTGTACAACCTCCAACCCTACAACTCATCCACCAACAACAGGGTTGGAAGTAGTACAGGAAACGTTTAAGTAACTGTCCGTCCCGTTGGACATGAAGGTGATGAAAACAAGTTTCTGACGTCAGACCACCTTTTTCAGTAACGAGTAATCTAACGTGTTGCTGTTTCAAATCAAGTAATCGGATTATAGTTACTTGTCCAAATCATTGTACGTTACTATTGTTTTTATTTTTGTAATTCATTTCCTGTGTGCGTCTTGGGGAGTGATTGCCGTTTCTATGCGACAGTCGGCACATGACAAGAGTCAGGTTTACTATTACCTCTATGATAGGTTACAGAAGGGAGACTTTTGTTATTATTCATGGACCACAGGGAAAACTGGAGTCTGTGCCCAATTACAACAAAACCAAATACGATCTGAAAAATAAACTTTTTCTTTCTATTTTGTCTTTATGTGAACCTTCATGCCACAATATTCCACCACTTTGCTGCTGCTGCTCCTGAATTTCCCCACTGTAGGACAGTAAATATAATTCTATTTTTCAGTTTTATTTTATTTCCACAAGTGATTGAGATCTTTTGGATCCCAAATGTCTTTAAATGGACCAGGCAACAACAAAAAGTGAAAAACCTGTGCATGTAATGTCTCAGATTGAAGCTGTCCCTCTGTATCAGTAGAGGATAATATTGATCTCTCCACAATTAAAGGACAGAAAACAAGTGGCTGATAACAAATAAATAAAAACATGACAAGAGTCAGGTTTACTATTACCTCTATGATAGGTTACAGAAGGGAGATTTTGTTATTATAGTCATTTTTGTTGGTATTAGCAAAGAATTGATACATCTTGGCATCCTTTTGTAAGTTTTTTGTTTTATAACAAAATCAATGAAATCAAGATACTCACGCTGAGGTTCAGTTGTTGAAGTTCTTGTTGATATGGTTGGTGGATGCGTAGTAGGGTTGGAGGTTGTATTGGAAACGCTGAGGTCACTGTCCGTACTGTTGAAGGTGATGAAGCCCGGCTGGTTGGTGTT